>ML109449.1:11879-61477 GCA_003697995.1 Taxidea taxus jeffersonii | reverse complement strand
ATATATATATATACATGACTTATAATTTAACATTTTATCCATTTTTTTAAAGATTTTATTTACTTATTTGACAGAGATCACAAGTAGGCAGAGAGGTAGGCAAAGAGAGAGAGGAGGAAGCAGGCTGTCCGCAGAGCGGAGAGCCCGATGCGGGGCTCGATCCCAGGACTCTGGGATCATGACCTGAGCCGAAGGCAGAGGCTTTTAACCCACTGAGCCACCCAGGCACCCCAATATTTTAAGTATTTTTTAAGTGTATACTTTAGTGGCATCAAGTATATCCACATTGCCCTGCAACCATCACTATTATTCATCCCCAGAACTTTTTCATCCTCCAAAACTGAAACTCTGTATCCATTAAACACTAACTCCCCTTCCCTCCTCCCCCAGCCCTTTGGCAGCCATCATTCTACCTTCTGCCTCTATAAATCTGCTGTCCTTTTGTGTCTGGCTTATTTGACTTAGCATAATGTCTTCAAGGTTCATTCATGTTGTAGCATGTGTCAACATTCGCTTCCTTCTTAAGGCTCAGTAATATTTCATTGTATGTACAGATCACATTTTGTTCATTCATTCATCAGTGAACACTGGGGTTGCTTTTCTTCGCTATTGTGAATAATGCTGCTATGAACACTGGTATACAAATAGCTGTTTGAATCACTCCTTTTAACTTATTTTGAGTGTAAATCCTGATGTGGGATTATGCATCAAATGGATATTCCATGTTTCCGTTTTTGAAGAATTGTCATACTGTTTTCCGTAAGTGCTGCGCCATCTTACCTTGCCGTATTTTTCCACATCCTTGCCAACACTTGCTGTTTCCTTTTTTTTTTTTAAGATTTTATTTATTTATTTGAGAGAGAGAGTGCACAAGAAGGGCAGAGAGAGAGAGAAGCAGACCCCCCTGAGCAAGGAGCTCGATGTGGGGCTCGATCCCAGGACCCTGGGATCATGACCCGAATCCAAGGCAGATGCTTAACTGACTGAGCCAGCCAGGTGCCCCTACACTTGTTTTTTTCTGTTCTTTTCATAGTAGCCACTTTCATGGGTGTGAAATCATTGTGATTTTGATTTGCATTTCCCTAATGATTAATGATATTGAGCATCTTTTCATGTGCTTATTGGTCATCTGTATGTCTTCTTTGGAAGAATGTCTATTCTAGTCTCTGAGCATTTTTGAATTGAAATTCTACATCTTTTCTGAAATTTATTGTTTCATTTTATAATTGAATAGCCTTATAGAGTTGCACGGTGCTGACAGACTACCACTGGATGCTGCTTGGATGACAAAGACCTTGACCGGGTGGCTGTGGTTCTCCAGGTACACATTTACAAGAATTTCTCTAAATGCTGTTTAAATGAGGACTACTTTTTTTTTTATATATATAAGATTTTATTTTTAAGTAATTTCTACACCCAACGTGGGGCTTGAACTCACAACCCTGAGGTTAAGAATCACATTCCACCTACAGAGCCAGCCAGGTGCCCCAAATGAGTCCTACTTTTTTTTTTTTTTTAAAGATTTTATTTATTTATTTATTAGAGAGAGAGAGAGCACAGGCAGACAGAGAGGCAGGCAGAGGCAGAGGGAGGAGCAGGCTCCCTGCCGAGAAAGGAGCCCGATGCGGGACTCGATCCCAGGACGCTGGGATCATGACCTGAGCCGAAGGCAGCTGCTTAACCAACTGAGCCACCCAGGCGTCCCTGAGTCCTACTTTTTAAAGTTAGTTCATTAGTCATTATTTTTATTTTCTGAGGACATATGAAAGTGATTTGGATAATGAATACTTAGTGAAGAGGACCTGATACAGTGTTGTGGGGTATTTTTGTTTGTTTGAACTAGTTTTCTGAATCACAGATAACTCTCCCTTTCTGTTAAAGCCTTTGTTTTTTTTTCTTTTTTGTGAAGAGATTTATTGAGCCCTTCCTTTTATACCAAGAACTTTCCTTATACAGAATGAGATGTTTAATCCTTATGAACCCCAGCAAGTTCTTTTTTTCTCTTTTTTAATTTTTTTTTCATTTAAAAAAATTTAAATTCAATTAACTAACATATAATGTATTATTGGTTTCAGAGGTAGAAGTCAGTGATTCATCAGTCTTATATAATACCCAGTGCTCATTACATCACATGCCCTCCTTAATGTCCATCATCCAGTTACCCCATCCTCCTCCCCTTCAGCAATCTTCAGTTTGTTTCTTATGATTAAGAGCCTCTTATGGTTTGTCTTCCTCTCTCATTTTGTCTTGTTTTATTTTTTCCTCTCTTCCCTTAGGATCCTCTATCTTATTTCTTAAATTCCACATATGAGCAAGATCATATAACTGTCTTTCTCTGATCAACTTATTTTGCTTAACATAATACCCTCTAGTTCCATCCACATCACTGCAAATGGCAAGATTGCATTTTTTGATGGCTGAGTAATATTCCATTGCATATATATACCATATCCTCTTCATCCATTCATCTGTCGGACTGTCGATGGACATCTGGGCTCTTTCCATAGTTTGGCTATTGTGGACATTGCTGCTATAAACATTAGGGTACATGTGCCCCTTAGACTTTCTTTTAGACACTCCCAAGGCTGGGCATTTCCTGACTCCAGGAGAATTAAGGCTGAAGTCCTTAGAAGTAAGATTCCTGTCCCCCAATATTCTTCAGGTTTCACTACAGACCATGAGCAGTGTTGCCAGAACATTGGGATCAGCCTGGTTTCTGAGGCCTCATCCTGGAAATGGGGCTGAATCCAAATCTCTAGGGGGGAAAGGGGGCTGGGCTTCTCAGCATGAAGGTCAAGTTTAGGAAACCAAGAATGAACATAAAAGCATTTAGTGCTCAATATGTAATCCACATTATGCGAGGAACTGTGCCAGACACTGAGAATTCCAAACCCCCTACCCTCATGGAACTTCGCAGTAACAATGGAGACCATGAGTCAATGTACCGCCATTTCTGGGAAGGATAATGCTGCGGTTTCTCTGTCTGGCTTTGATCTCTAGCTCATAGTTTCCAGGCCTCTTGGTGAAAGGGCCTCTTGCACATACTGCCATCTCTCTCCCGACTTACATTTTTACACTTTGATTTTGTTCTGATGCTCATTGTAGTGGACTTGGAATATAGAGAAATCAGAGTTTGTATCTTACATTGTATATAAATTTGAATCATATGCTTTTGAGGTGAACAATACCAAAAATAATCATCTCCTTTTAAGTGCAAAACTGGATACATGAACTGTACTTTCCATTTAATCCTGTTGCAAACCAGGCTTGAATTATCTGAGGTCCTAAGGAAGCCTTCCTGTTATAAAATTTGAGATTACCGCCGGCCAGACACATATTGGTGTATTCTCTTCCCTTTCCACTTCCCCCCACTGCCTGCCCTGGTTTGTTGTGATGGAGGGGGGGAGGGTTGTAGCCTATAAGCTGAGTGACTTGCTTGATTCACTGCACCTCTGTCTCCGCAGTTGAAATAGTATCTGGATGCATTTCACAGAATCGTCTGGAGGTCTGAATGGGCATATGACTCTAAAGGGCTCAGTGACAGCAGACTAAATAACATTTGATAGCTGGAAAACAGTGATCATTAGATAATACAAAATAGTATATATAATAGTATGTAATATAAAATAATAAGTTTATACTATTTTTTTCCATACTTGGAAGCACAGTTTTCATCTTTCTTCCTTCTTTCCTTCCTTTCTTTTTCTCTTTCTTTCTTTCTTTTTTTCTTCCTTTCTTTTCTTTCAATATTTTATTTGTTTGTCAGAGAGACAGAGAGCACAAGCAGGGGGAGTGGTGGCAGGCAGAGGGAAAAGCAGACTCCTTGCTGAGCAGGGAGCCAATGCAGGACTTGATCTCAGGACCCTGAGATCACGACCGGAGCCGAAGGCAGAGGCTTAACCCACTGAGCCACCTAGGCGTCCCTCATCTTGCTTTCTTTCACTTAGAAATATGTCTTGGGCAGAACCCCCTAATTCTAAAGCTAAGTCCTGAAATTCAGGACACCATGACTGATTTTGGGGGTACACTTTAAAATTGTCAAGTATAGTATTCTATATATATACACATATAAAGGAATATTATAATTTGCAAAATTTAATTGGCCATTTAATATTTATGTGGTTCACTGTCATATCTTAATTGAAAAGTTAAATAATAATAAAATGAAAATAAAGAGCATACATATGTATAGTTTAAAGCATAATAAAATGAACTCATGAGTACCCATCACCCATACCAAGAATACTTCACAAGCCCCCACTGAAAGCTCTCCCATTTACATTCCTTTTTCTCTCCCCAGACGCAACCACTATCTGAATTTTGAGTTAAATAATTCACTTGCTTTTCCTTTTTTAAAGATTTATTTATTTAGGGGCACTCAGTGGTTAAGTGTCTGCCTTCAGCTCAGGTCATGATCCTGGGGTCCTGGGATCAAGTCCCGCATCGGGCTCCTTGCTCAATGGGAGGCCTGCTTCTCCCTCTTATACTCTTCCTGCTTGTGTTCCCTCTCTCCCCGTCTCTCTCTCTCTCTCTCTGTCAAGTACATAAATAAAATCTTTTTTTAAAAAGATTTATTTTTTTATGTGAGAGAGAAATAGCATGCACATATGCGTGCAAGTAAGGGGGAGGGGCAGATGGAGAGAATCTTCAAGCAGACATCCTGCTGAGGGCAGACCCTGCTGGAGGCTCTGTCCCCCAACCCATGAGATCACAACTTGAACCAGAACCAAGAAACAGAGGCTCAACCTACTGAGCTTCACAGGTGCCCCACACCTGCTTTTCTTTATAGTTTTGATGGCTAGGTATACATCTTAACTGATACATCATTTGTTTTGCTTCTTTTCACCATTATGCAAATGTAGTATCATTGTCTACATTCTTCAGTGACTTGCTTCTTTTGCTCACCTTTGGGCTTTGATTCATCTTTGAGATTGATTCATTTTGACAAGTGTGCTACTTTCATTTTCACTGTTGTATAATATTCCACTGTGTCAATTTCCTACATTTTATTTATCCAGCGAATTGTTGATAAGCATTTGGGTTGTTTATAGTCTATCCTGTTACACACAAGGCTATTTTGAACTTAATTACATAATTAACATATGTCTCCAGGTGCACATATGTGAGAATATCCCTGGATATGTGCCTAGAAATAGAATTACTAGATTTAGGATGGGATCATATTCAACTTTACTAAATTGTGCCGAACTGTCTTCTAAAGGTTTTCTACTTGGTCACACCTCTTTCAGAGGAATAATTCCTATTGGTGCTTACTCTCCCAATTTCTAGTACTCATGGCTGATTTTTGCCAGTCTAGTGGATGAATTATATAGTACCTCATCATGACTTCTTGTTTTTCTTATTAATGAATAGATGAGTTGTATTTATATATTTTATATTTATTTTTTTTTGTTTTTATTTATTCATTCAACAGACAGAGATCACAAGCAGGCAGAGAGGCAGGCACAGAGAGAGGAGGAAGCAGGGTCCCTGCGTATGCGGGGCTCGATCCCAGGACCCTGGGATCATGACCTGAGCCGAAGGCAGAGGCTTTAACCCACTGAGCCACCCAGGTTCCCCTGTATTTATATATTTTGAGGCCATTTGTACAAACTTCTCCATGAAATTCTTGTCCATTTCTTTTGCCCAGCCTTCCCTTTTGGATAATTTGTCTTTATTCATTCATCTGTCACATTTTATTAAGCATCTACGAGTGCCAGGCTCTCTTCTATATGCTTGGGATACATCACTGAACAAAACAGTACATTAAAAGGTGACAAGAGGGGGCGCCTGGGTGGCTCAGTGGGTTAAAGCCTCTGCCTTCAGCTCGGGTCATGATCCCAGGGTCCTGGGATCGAGCCCCACATTGGGCTCTCTGCTCTGCAGGGAGCCTGCTTCCCCCTCTCTCTCTGTCTCTGTCTGCCTCTCTGCCTACTTGTGATCTCTGTCTGTCAAATAAACAAATAAAATCTTTAAAAAAAAAAAAAGGTGACTGACAAGAGTTAAAGGGAAAAAAAGGTAGGGATTGCCAGGAGTATGTGTATGGAGGTATAATTTTAAATAGAGTAGTCCGGGTCAGCCTCATGATAAGGACATTTGAGTAAAGACTTCAAACAGATGAGGTGGGACACCTGGGTGACTCCGTGGGTTAAGCCTCTGCTTTGGCTCAGGTCAGGGCCCTGTGATCAAGTCCCATATTAGGTTCCTTCCCCAGTGGGGAACCTGTTTCTCTCTCTGCCTGCCACTCCCCCAACTTGTGTGCTCTCTCACACTCTCTCTCTGACAAATAAATAAATAAAATCTTAAAAACAGACAAACAGATGAGAAATTAACCAGGAAAATATCTGGGAGAATGTCATTTCAAGCAAAGAGAATAGCCACTGTAAGGGTCTTGGGGCAGAAGTATGTGCCAGGTTTGTGTGATAAACAGCAGGGAAGCCAGAGAGGCCTAGAGTACAGTGTTGAGGAAGAATTTTAGGATTTCATTATATATTCTGCATACTCATGTTTTGTTGGCTACATGCTTGTAAATATCCAATGTAGACAATCTTTTTCTTTAATTTTATGCTTTTTGGCATATAAGTAACATTTTCCTGCCATAAGTTCATAAAGTATTTTCCTACATTGTCTTCTAAATGTTATATAGGTTTGTTTTTCACATTAACTCTGATTTAATATTTGGGAGTGAAGTGAGGAAGGGGTCTAATTTCATTTGTTCTTTGTCTCACGAAGCACTATTTTATAGAAAAGTCCACCCTTTCCTCACTGATCTTCAAAAACAACTGTGTTATGGATCATGTATGTACAGATCTGATTCTAGGGGCCCTGTCCTGTTCCATTAGTCTGCCCTTGTGCCAATACCACACTGGATTAACTACCATAGCTTTAAAAGCCCTGTTATAGGGAAAGATCCTCCCCACCTTGTTTTCCTTACGGAAGACTATCTTGTTGTTGTTGTTTTTTAACGGTTCCATTTGAGTGTTCTAATCAGCTTGTCAAGCAACACCAAACACATTTGCACTACTAGCGTTTTAATTAGGATTGCACTGAATCCATATAATACTTTGGGACCTTTTAAACCATCGTTTCTTTTTTTTTTTAAGACTTTTTAAAATTTATTTGTCAGAGAGACAGAGAGGGAGAGTGAGCACTAGAGAAGGGAGCAGCAGACAGAGGGAGAAGCAGGCTCCCTGCTAAGCAAGGAGCCCAATGGGGGGCTTGATCTCAGGACCCTGGGATCATGACCTGAGCCAAAGGCAGTCACTTAACCGACTGAGCCACCCAGGCATCCCTAAACTGTCATTTCTTTATTTACATGTTTTAAACTTCAAATCTTTCCAAGTGGCTCTTGAGATGCTTAGCTAGGTAGCTAGGAAATCTGGATCATGGAAATAAGTCAAGTAACCACCAGTGAAGAGAAGTATGGGGATAACTGAGCATGATATTTGCCTAGAGTTGGAGAAAAGGGGAAAGTCTTCTTTTTCATTTGTAAGGAGAGAGCTAAACCAAGGTCATCAGCAAGATATGTTTCCTATTGTTGCAACTGCACAAGGATTTATAAAGGGCCACAGGAGAACAATAATGAATGATAATTGTTGCATTTATTGAAAATGAGAACTCCTTTCTACATAGCAGCTTTTAAGAAAGACCTTCCCTAAAAAGTTGAGGACAGAAGAAAGTTTTGGGGTGGGGAGGCGCTAATGGGAGTCAATGCGGCATTTGAGATGTCTGTAAGCTGGAGTTTGGGTGGGGTGGCGGTGGTTGAGGGTGTACTGGAAAGAACAGGGTCTAGCCTTAGAACTCGGCCTGGCTAATTCCTAGCTATTGGGACAGGGCAACTCACAAAACCTTTTAAAGCCTCACTTTCTTCACCTGTAAAACGGAGCCCATGAGGATCAATTAATTATGGGGCTTTGATGGCCTCACACAGCCAAAGGGCTGGTGGAAAGCCTGGCACACTTTAAACCCCTATTGATGCTGGCTTCCCCTGACTCCCCCTCCTGTGGGACCTCAGTGTGGAGCTTAGAGTCTGGACAGAACCGATGGGCTGTTTCTGAATAATCCCCCCCAATTTCTCTTCTCTCCTATTGCCATACTGGCAGGCACTGGGGTGTGTAACCCACAGGGATGGCTCTATTGTCTGCACCAACACCGGTGTGTCCCAGAGTACCTCTCCTAACTCTATCCCCTCGGTTTCACCTCGTTCTGCCCTCTTCCCTGCTCCCAGGGTCCCCAAGACTGCCTGGCTTGTGCTGTACAGCAAATACACAGAGACCCTGAGATGGAAAAGCAGGGCCTAGAGAGAGGAAATCTGACTCCAGTTTCTCCCAGGCCCTCACGAGCAGAGCCTGAAAGTTCTGGGGCCTCTGTGAGTTGCGGTTCTGCAACTTGCCAGATGATGAGAATCACCTGGTTCTAAATGCAGTTTTCTAGGCCTGCGTCCCTGGGAGTCCAATTCAAGGGAGATAGGGCGGGCAGGGAGTTGGGTTTGTCCCAGGCTCCAGCAGTGTGTGTCTTCTGCAAGCAGGAGAACTGCTGAGAATGGTTCAAAGCCAGGGCTCTGCAGGCCTCATCTGATTCAAGCACGGGCTCCCCCGGGTCCACACGCCAAAACGGCCTCAGATAGGCACCGTCCCTTACTTTTTTTGGTTTCAATTCCCTCCTTGGGAAACAACGGAATGAGATTTGCAGGTTTAGCACTTAGCCCTAGGCCTGGCACAAAGCAAACCCGAACAGATGTTAGGCAGTGATCTGTGTTGTTATCCTGTGCAGCTGTGGGTTGGAGCAGGGCAGGGAGCCCGTGGCTCTGGGTGACCATCCTGTGACGGGTTCTCCTTTTCCACTCTGTTCTGTAGTAAGGTCTCCTGAGATGCAGCAGAGTGGGGTGAGGAGGGTAGTGAGTATTTCCCTGAAATTCCAGCTGCTATGCCCCCCCCCCACTGTGAGATCTTAGGTGGGTCACATATCTCTGTGTCTATTTCCTCTTCTGCCCAAAGTAAAAAATAGTTGTGCCTATCTCATAGGCTGGCATCATTATGCCTGGCACATAAAAGCCTTCAAAGAATTGTTAGCTAGTTTATTACTGTACTCTTTAATCAATTGACAAACACTTTTTGGTGCCTACTCTTCCAACTGGGGCTGGGATGGTGCTGGGACTCAGGCTTCAGAGCCTCCCTAGGTTTATATAAATATATATGTATTTTTTAAATGTATTTGACAGACAGTGATCACAAGGAGGCAGAGAGAGAGGAGGAAGCAGGCTCCCTGCGGAGCAGAGAGCCCGATGCGGGGCTCTATCCCAGGGCCCAGCGATCCTGACCTGATCCGAAGGCAGGGGCTTAACCCACTGAGCCACCCAGGCGCCCCCCTCCCTAGGTTTTTAACCAAGGGTAAGCAGCAAGTAGGCAAGACCTGGGGACTGCACTTCCCACATAGGGGCATGGGCCCCAGTCCCAGAGGAGGGGAGGGGCTTGGCTCTGGAAGGGCATGCTTTCCAAGGAGCAGGGCAGGGTTCCTGTTGTTGTCAGGTTCGTGGATCTGCTGAGAGAAGTAAGGATTCTGCGTGTTCTATTAAACACAGGTATTGAGGGTGAAGGATGCATGGGTGGTTCAGTGGGTTAGTGACTGCCTTCCGTTAGGTCATGATGGGGGGAGGGGGGATTCTGGGATTAAAGTCCGCATTGGGCTCGCTGCTCTATAGGGAGCCTGCTTCTCTCTCTGCCTGCTGCTCCCCCTGCCTGTACTCTGGAGCTCTCGGTCTGGCAAATAAATAAATGAATTAATTAATAAAAATCTTTAAAAAAGATAAGCACAGGTATTGAGATACAAAACATGGCTTTGATTTAAGGGATAGCTATATAAAATAAGATGGGAGCTATTCTGATTTGGCAAAAGCTTTATCTAATGGCTGGGAATAACGCAAGGAGGCGAGAGGACGTCCGGGCCAGAGCGGGGCTTGACGAAGTGTCCTGGCTTCTCTTTCTCGGGACAGGGGACTGGGGTGACGCCTAGCCAGGTCTCTCCTCTGCAGCCTGCGCAGGGCGGTGAGGCGCTGCGGGCACCTCTCCACTCCAGCCCCGGGAAGCCAGCTTTTTTTTTCTATTTAATATCATGGTGTATCTCTCATTGTTTGCTAACCGCGGCGTCCTTGTTTGATTTTTTTAAAATTAAATATAACTAGTACCCTGTGTGCTCCCGCTGGCGTCCCGGGAATGCGGGGCCAGCCTACGCCACTCCAATCTCTGCGCGCTTTGATACCTCCTAGGCGGCCCGCACTTGCCATCTTTTTCTTACTTTTCTGTCCTGTTTGAATTATCTCACTGCGCGCCTCGTTTACGTAATAATTGAAAAACAAACACTACGGATTTAACGTGGGGAGGGATCGTTGTGTAAACGCGGACGTTGTTAGTTTAGGATACTTCTGACCCTGCAGTCCTCCGGCCTGTGGATCGGACACCCTCCGCCAGGCGAGAGCAGTCCGTGCCGTGCGGCTTCCCAAAGCTCCACGCACTAGTTTGCCCCATAATGAGCCTGAATATGAAGGAATGGGGTGCGCTCCGTTCCATTGCCAGAAGCAGGGTCCCGCTGCCATTTTGGGAGAGAGAGCAACACAATGTGGCAGGCTCTTATTTCTTCAACATGCCACCCCCTCTGCCCTTGGGGTTGATGGGGCCTGATGGGGTTCCCAGCTTCACGCTAGGGGAATGTATGACCTTGGCCATTACCGTAACCTCCGGTCCTCGGTTTCATGGTTTGCAAATGAAGATAGATTAGAGAACTCCTGTAAAGCATTTAGCCTGGAGTCCGCCAGTTGATGAGTCCATGCCAGCCAGCCATTGTTATCCATTTGTGAGAGACTTTGGGGGTCACTCAGCTGGTCCATGAAGGGACATGACAGAGAGAGAGTCATCACAGAAAAATCCTGGCTCGGAGAGGGGGCCGTTGCCAGGATGGCTCAGTCAGTAGAGCGTGTGAATCTTGATTTCAGTCTGTGAGTTCAAGCCCCACGCTGGGGAGAGAGTTTACTTAAAATAAACAATTAATTAAATAAAAAAAAAAGAAAAATCCTCACGGTATAATGTTAAGTGAAAGAAATATTTTCTCTAAAGTTACTGTCAATGTGTATAAGATGGAAAAGGCAAACGGGTGTGCAGGACTCCAGGAGGTCATGGGCTAATAGACTATTCTGATTAACATCGGTAATGTGAGTGAACTCCAGATAGAAAGATTTCTGTGGGTGTGTGAGTTAGGCCGCCTGCAGGCCAGGGATGCATGGTAGGAGAGTGCCTTCTGCTTTCAGAGCTGGCCAGGTGGAGCTTCAGTGTGGCCCTCTGTGACATGGGACCAAGGCGTACACCAACAAGATGGATAGGGAGCGCTGAGAGCGCTGGAGGTAAAGCTCTTAGCAGGGTCATAAGCCCAGAACATGCAATGCTGGGACTGAACTGAACACATCCTTCCCGGGGTGCTCATCAGCCAGCCAGCCGGGTTTGGAACTTACAGCAGAGGGAATAAATCCTGGGGCCCAGCCCCTGAGCTCAACCCTTTCCCCTCCTTCATTCAGCCAAGTGCATAACTCTGTGATGGTCGACTGCCTGGCGTCCAGCTCAGCACCTTGGTGGGCTGCGGCAAGCAAGCGGTGGAACTTCCTGGCATCCTCCCTTCTTCCACCAGAGGGTATGGCAAGCCTGGGAGCAGGACTTACCCGATGACAAGACAGGCACTGGCAGAGCTGCATAGGCCCCGGCTGCAGGAGGGTTCCTGGTGGTACCAGGCCTGGCTTGACGACTCTTCCTGTTCATCAGGGTACTTTAATTCAAGTTTGGTCTCTGAACACCACAAACAATGTTTTGGCTGCAACCAGCTCTAGGCCAAGGGACCAGCCCAGTGCTTTCTGGGGGAAAATCTCAGAAAAACCCATATTTCATAGGAACTCAAAGTTCCAGACTCCCTCCCTCCCGCTTTCGTCCCTTTTTAAGCAGTGCTGTTAGTTCCTCCTGAGCCTGGAGCCTGGGGATAGAGGAGTGGGAGGTCAGGTCCAAGCCCCTGTGTCCTGGTCGGACCTGGGCTCAGAGCAAGGTATTCTCGTTATCCTCATTTTATAGACTGGGTTATGCAGCAAGCAAGCCTCACAGCAAGCAGGTTTTTAGCTTAATTTCCTCAAGCCTTTTTCTCATCTATAAAAGCTGAACAGCAGCATTCGTTTGATCAAGACTATGGCAAAATTTGTTAAATGTGGAGAGAGGACAGCCATTAGGTTTGGGCGGGAGTTTCCCTCACCATGTGAATTCTTGTGGTCAAGCCACAGCTGGAGGGGCAGTTGGCAAGACACCTCTCTGTGGAGCTCACCGGCTGGTAAGGCTGGGGCCACAGGACCGCAGGCCCTCTTCCCGGCTGGGCGGGGGATTTCAGGAAGCTTGACAAGAGCTTTGGTTCTAGGTTTTTCCATCTGTAAAATGGAGTAAGATGTTCTTTTAAGCAGGATGAATTATGGTATGCTCCAATTGCTGCGGACCAAGGTCCGTTTGCTCTCCATGTAATGTCCAGCACTTCAGCTGTGCCCGACATGCGGCAGGGTTCAAGGAAGTAAGATTGGGGAGCTCTAGGCAAGTGCCCTCTGTCTATGAAGTGAGACCTCTATTCTACACTACTGGCTGTTTGCTCAGAGACAGGTCATCAAATCTGTCCAGGCCTCAGTCTGCTAAACTTTAAAACAGGACCTCTTTTGGGGGAGTTATTGAAGGTTATGCGAGATAATGCCAGGAAGTATCTAACAAAGGACCCAGGACGAGTTTATGATCATTATCGAATTTGTTCAGTGAATGCTGGTACCTGCAACGCAAGATCAGCCAGGCAGTCGGGCTCTGCTTTCTAAAATGCAGTTTCTGAAGCGCCGCAAGCTGAAAGACGACACATGCGGGATCAGTGCACTCTCTTTAATGAGAAAGGGATTCCCATTTTTTACAGCAACAGGTAAAAACATAAATACGGGTGGGTGGGCGGCGGCAAGGCAGCGAGGGCCCGGGCGCCGGGCCCAGGCTCGAAGAAAGGTGCGCCCGGACTCCCAGTCCCAACTGGCCCATGTTCAGCCGGTTGGGGGTGCCCGTGGGCGTTTGGTGGGTACCCGGGGGCCACGGCTAAGGCACCAGGCTGCGGGATCAATCGCCGGCAAGATCTGTAAATGCGGCCACAAACTCTCCCGCGCTTGGGGACAAAGGCGCCTGGAACGGAGAAAGCTCCGAGGCCCCTGCGGGAGTGAATGTGAAATCCAAGGGACGTAGAGACATGTCAGGGGTCCTCCCTCCCCCGAGACTCAGTGTTCCTCTCTAGAGCTAGGATGGATCGGGGCGCCCCAGATTGGGCCCTTCCCTACCAGGCTCGGATACCGTGCAACGTGGACACTCCCGAGTTGCCCTGTGGAATCCCGGGGCTCTGCACTGCGTTCAAGTCCCCGACGCCAAAGTTCACGAAGTTGTTGCTGGTGGCGGCGGTAGCCGACTGCGCCGGGGGAGGACCGGCTGGGTAAGCAGCGGCGCAGCTGTAGCCAGGGTTGCAGGCCGCGCTCCCGTAGCCCGGGTAGGCGGGGTAGGCGTTATAGCCGTAGGCGTTGAGGCCTACACCGTATGCGGGTGCGTAGGACGCAGAGTCCCCGAGGCAGGGCTTGCCGTCGCGCACAAGCACTGGCACCGCGATCCTGCGGGCCGGCGGCGGCGGCGGCGGGGGCAGCCCCACCAACTCCAGAGTCTGGTCCTGCCGCTGCCGCTTGCACTTGTAGCGCCGGTTCTGGAACCAGATCTTGACCTGCGTGGACGTGAGCTTCAGCACGCTGGCCAGCTGGTCGCGCTCGGGCGCGGACAGGTACCGCTGCTGCTTGAAGCGCCGCTCCAGCTCGTAGACCTGAGCCTGCGAGAAGAGCACGCGCGGCTTCCTCCGCCGTCGCGCCCGGGGTCGCTCCGCGCCGTCGGCCTCCGGCTTCTCCAGCTCCACCGCCTTCTGCAGTGAGCACAGCTCTGCGGGGAAACAGAGGGGCAGAGGGACGCTCGGTCAAGTCAGAGCGGCCAGATCCGCGGAGCGCCTGCTGGGTAACTAGCCCTAGTGGGTGCCACCCGGTGCTGCCTGGAGAGCCCAGCTGGGCGGCGGCTCTCTCTGCCCAGTGCCCTGGGCGCCAAGGACAGCTCTGTTTCCGACTTACAGTCAGCATTTGTTGAATGTTTACTATATTCCAAGCATGGCTCTAGGCACTGGAGAACAGAACACAAGAGAGGTCCGTGCCCTCGGGGAGTTCACGTTCTGGTGAGGGAGATGGACAGTGATTTAAGATTTCAGGCTGTAAAGAAAATAAAACCGGATGATGCCCGGGAGAATTAGATTAGAGCTAGAGTGGTTTGAGAATTTAAATGAAGGGAGACCGAGGCCTCACTCCAGGACCAGTCACACTGTCTCAAAATTATGGAACCCCTGAAGACACAGAAGGAGAAGAGGTGTTGGTTTGCTGATCGAAGACTCCCGTGGAGCCCCAGGGTTTGTCCAGCGCCCAAGAAGCCGCGGGTGGGTAGGCAGCCTCGGATCCTGCCCTGCCCGCCTACTCGAGTGGGTAGCGGTCAACTGAACTGACCCTTCGGCAGCTGCCCCAGGCCTTCCCTCTGCTCCTAGACGAACATTTCTAGGCTAGAAAGACCCCGTCTTGGTTCACCACGGCCCTTCGCCCAGCACACCCTGCCACCTCGGATTAGCCCGGACCCCGTGTTGGGACAAGTTCTTCCCAATGTGCCCCTTTCTGTGGCACCGCCAGCCTGTCCCCTCTCCCGCCCCGGGGCTGGATTGTGCGGCGATCCCGCCACCTTCCAAGGTCCTCTCCTCCATTGCCTCGCGCCTTGAGTCCCGCAGCATTCTCTAACTTCTTCCAGAAGAGAACCCCTCGACCCTGGTAGCGTCGGGAAACGGTGCGGGTAATGTGTGTCTGGTGGTGGTGGTGGGGGGTAAAGCTGCCAATCAGACTCCCGAAGGCCACAGTATCTCATTTTAAAATCAAAGCTTTTGTACCCAAAGATTCCACTGCCCTGGCACAAAGGATAAAAAGCCCCAGAAACCCGGGTTAGGGGTAGGATATAGAAGGTCCTGGACTCTTCTCCATTTGTGAGCAAAAGCCTATCTGGTGTGCAGCATTTTTACTCCTGTTTAGCTGTTGTCGGCAGATCCTGAAAAAGACCCTTAAATTCAAAGGAGATTTTAAAAAAACCCCAAACCCTGATATAGAGAATATCTCGTTCTCTGTTCTACTATCTGTTCTATAATCGCTAACTTCATTGAGCAAGGCTGCTGCCTCCTGCGCTTTGTTAGGCCAAAAAAAAAAAAAAAATTATATTTCTTTTGTCTCTTGTTTCTGATCATTTCAATCCAGCATTTCCTCTAAACCTCGGATTGGACGCGGGGCTCAGGGGCCCTGTCGACGACCTCGCTTCTCACACTCAGAGCCCCCTGAGTTCGGCCCTCTGCCCAGGCACTCGCGTCTCCTCCACCCAGGCCAGAATTTCTCAGCGGCGGTTGGGGACACAAAGCGGCCCCAGGAGGGAGAAGGGGCTGGTGTTTCCTCCTCACCTTTCTTATCAGCTCGAGGGTCCTTGGTGGGGTCAGGGTCGCCATAGGCACGCGGATAGAAAGCGGGGGCTCCTGGGAAGGCAGGAGCACACTTGGCGGGCGAGGGCGCGGGGCCCAGCTCGCCGCGCAGCTCTGGGAGGGCGGGCGCAGCGGCCTCCGGCCCCGCGTAGGCCTCGGGCTTGAAGGCGGCCAGCATGCAGGAGGCGGGCGCCAGCGTGGCCTCCAGGCGCGCCGAGAGCTCCCCGGCAGCCAGGCTGCGCTGCTGCTGCTCCAGGTTCAGGATGTCTTTGACCGAGAACGGCGTGGGCGTGAGCGCGGGGCTGGGGAACATGGTGGCAGCGCGCGTCTCACAGCGCCAGGTGGGCGGCAGAGAGCAGCGCTGCCCACGGCCTTTGGCAGCCTCCCTGCATGGTGCCCGCCGCCTGCCCGCGCACCCGCCTTCCAGCTCGGGTTGTGGCCAGGCGGCAGGTAGTGCGGAGCACAAGGGGCAGCAGAGGCGGGACCAGGCTAGAGGAGGGGGACTCAGCTTGCCATTGGGCCAGGGGCCCCGATGACAGGAGCGATGAGCAGTTTTGTGTCACCTAATATAGTCATAGGGCTCAAAAAAAAAAAAATCCTGTTCAGCTTTTTAAAGGGGCCGCGAGGCATTTGGAAGACTCTCCTACTGCTCCTGCAGCCTGACATTTCTCCGTAGTACTAGTCTGAAAACCCCACGGAAGCGCTGACGCGGGAAAAGACCTGATTCTTCTCCAGATCTGGCCTCTGGGCTGGGCTGGCTGGATCTGGGATTTGAAGAAATATTCCTCACCACCTAAAACAGAATGGGAGAGTGAAGGACTGGTGGGGGTGCTGGGGGAGGGGAGTCATTTCCAAGGAGTCCTAAAGGCTTTTTTATGAAAGAAAGTTTGTATAAGAAAAGTAGCATGGGGAGAAGGTTTGCCTTGGGGTGATGACAGAAGGGGGAGATTCTAGACAATTTTGGGATTCTGTTTGGCTTGACTTACAGGGCCAGTCATGCTCCAGGAGTCCCCCTTTCCCCAGCAGCCCAGGCCCTGGGGGCAAGGTGGGTGGTTATGGGGTGGTGGGTAGCCACCTTCTATAGTAGCGTGAAAGTTATACACACACACAGAACTCCAAGGGGCATCAGTCACTATCAATCTCCTCTTAAAGAAATGACTTTCCCCTTAATGAGACAAACCCAGACTCTCACCGGGTAAGCTCAGCTTCCTAGAAGAGAACTGTCTTCTAGGGCATCCTAGCTTCCAGCCACCTAGTTTCTCCTTTTCTGGAATGCGCCCCACCCCTCCGTGCCTACCTCTCACTTGCCCCTGCTCTTCTCCCCAGTAGCAAGGCCTCCAGGCCTCTGCAGCCTCAGGACGCCAGGCGGGGCCCAGGTTTAGCTCTCAGGCAGGCGGGGCTCCCTGGAACCCAGCCTGGCCAGACTTCTCAGAGGGCTCTGGGCTGGCTTCGAGAAGGGAACCCGGTGGCAGTGGCAGGTCCCGGCGCTCAGGGCAAGGGCAGGGCAGACGGGGTGTTAATTTTTAGCCCCAGGGTCAGTAAAGTAGGGAATCTCCTATCAGAAAAATCTACCAGTGTTTCTGGAGTGCAAGCTACTGGGGCAGATCCTGCACCAGTCCACCTTACCCCTCTGGATCCCTTGGGAGTTCTGGTGAAAGCTTGGGCCATCCCCGGTCCCCCAGAACACTGGAGAGAGGCACTTTATTTTGGGTAGTCTCAGGATCCAGGCAGGCAGAAAGGCCCCCAGGTTAAGGTCGCTGCCTTACTCTTATCTCTGGGGTTGGTAAGACTTGTCAAAAAAAGCGTTGATTTTCACAAGCTACGACCCAGGTTTCAGGTTTGTGCCGGGAAGGTGGAAGGTACAGCCGGGGTGTGGGGACTTGCTGAGAATGGAGACTGGGAGGGCTCCGCTCTTAGTGGAGGTTGAGTTGGGGACTAGGGAAGAAGTCCTTAGAATAGAAGAAAGGTGCGCAGGGGCAAGCGAAGGCCACAGCTCAGAGTCCTAGAGACTCTAATTGGCTCTCAAAGAGCGGGGGAAATGCACAAAGCAGAGGGACAAGGTGTTGTCTGTCCTGAACATGGACCTTTGGGTGCTGAAGCCCAGCGGCAAGGTATGGGGCAGCATAGGTGGGAGGGGTGCGATTGGCATAAGCACAGACCTTGCACTAGGACCTGTACAGCCCCTCATCAAACGCACACTTCCAGGACCCGTGGCCTCCAGGCTCTGGCAATGGAGTGGACCACCTCCCGGCTCTCCCAGAGGCTCGGCTGGGAGCACTGGG
Source organism: Taxidea taxus jeffersonii (assembly GCA_003697995.1). Classification (NCBI taxonomy): domain Eukaryota; kingdom Metazoa; phylum Chordata; class Mammalia; order Carnivora; family Mustelidae; genus Taxidea; species Taxidea taxus. The sequence goes on along the minus strand of ML109449.1, from coordinate 43,580 downwards.
ACCTGACTGCCGGGAGCCAGGTGCCAGTACCAGGCCCAGGCCTTCGCGGCGGAATCTCGCTTTGAATTTTCCAACCAGGGTCCATGCGCGGTTCTGGAATTGTTAGATGGGTCTGCGGAGAGATGCCTTTTTCAAATGTGTGTGTACGTGTGGGGGGGGGGGGGGGGGGGGGGGGGGGTGGAGCTCTCAAGCCCCAGGAACCCTCCTCATTCACCCACCTCCTAACCCTCCAACTCCGGTTCTCCCACAACGGACCTGCAGACCAGTAGCCTCTCTTTCACCCCTCCTCGCCACGCTTTTGGACAATGTTAGTTATTGCCCTCAACTAACCTAGCTTGGGGGCCTAGGTCGCCTTTGAAGATTTTGGGGGGGAATGGGAAAGGATGCCTATCGTTTAGGCGGTGACGTCTGGCAAACGAGCCACATCCGATTCAATTAAATGTCTCATTCAAAAGAGCTCTGAGCGAGGGTCCTGGGAGCGCTGTTAAGTGAATGGGCTGGTCCGGCGGCTTGCGATGACAGTTTGAAAGATTAGTGTGAGCTGAAGCCTGAAATATTACCGTTTAATGGGGGGGACATCGAGGCTGCATCCGGGATCCCTGTTCTTAGTTTTTTAATTATTATTATTATTACTACTATGTGTGTGTATATGTTTAAGAGAGAGTTCTGGAGGAAGAAAATAATAATAATGAAAAAAAAACCCTGGCATTTCCTCTGCAAAACAAAGCGGTGAAGATTTATCACCTATTTTGGGCTATGGTTCCCAGGGTTGACAGATAGACCTGCGGGTCAGGTGTCATGAAAGGGGGAGGAAAGAAAACCTCCCTATTCGGACGAAGTGACTTCTCCACTCTCTATACCCTGGTGAATCCGATGATAATTTCCCTTGGCTCTAAGACAGGACTTAGCTGTTGCCGGGAAGAGGAAATCCAGGCAAAATCTAAATTGAGGCGACCCACGCTGGTCTCCACAGAGACATACCCAAGAGCGATTGCTAACTTTTATTCGTAGTCCGCAGTTTCTGAGTAAAACTTTTTGTTTTCTTTAAATAGAAGTGGCAGTGGTTGGGGGTGGGGAGATACGAAACTTGATTCTCCAGCCTCACTGGGGACACATCTTCCTTCCCACCGGCGGCCGACCCAACCTGGCCGCCTCTCTAAGCCGCACTTTGGCCAAACAGCAGGACAAACAAACAGCCTTCAGCCTAGAGAAGAAGAGAGAGAGAGAAAAGGAGGCAGAGAGGAGAGGTCGAAAACCTATCCCTCTGTTTCCTTACCTTTTAAAGAATTGGGCTTTAAGATGAGCCAAATTCCAGATGACTTAAGCGCATTCTCCGCACATAAAATATTATTAATTGAAAAAGCGATCGGCACGGCCTGAGCCCGCCCCCCCATTCCTGCAATCAACAGGGCCCGCCGCAAAAGGTATATATGATTAATTGAAAGATAAGCTGGAACTATCACCGGGAATGTCATTAATGCGCCGGGGAGACGTCCATTGGAGACAGGCGGCGTTATCCGCGGCTTTATCTTCAACAACGCCTCGCTCTCCGCCCGCGCTGGGGAAACAGATGGGGGTTTCTGTCTGGGACGCTTGCCCCATGTTTATATTTTGGGAAGAATCGCAACTCGTGGGAGTCCCCGGCCGGCCCCCTGATAAATGAACATTAGCACTTTTTCGGACTACTGTATCAACAAAGGGGCTGCGGCCCGGCAATAATTGGCGAGAAAGCAAACAGAAGGCGGAGAGCGCGCCTCTGCTCTTCGTCCGACTGATGGATGAGCAGCGGCGGCTGCGGGCCCGGCTCCCGGCCCTCAGCCGGGCTCCGGGGTCTGGCCGCGAGGCCCCTCCGCCGCCCTGGCTTCCTTCCGGGCCCGGGATTGGGGGCGGGGGACGACTCTGAAGGCTACCGCTCTCGTCCTTGGCTCCTGAAGATTACAGGCGGCTTCCCGGGCCCCGCATTTTTCCGGCCTCCGGACGCGCCTCCTTCAGGTGGCTCAGCGGATATCAAAATTCTCCTTTGCCGCTGTTTCTAGAGCTCTCACTGGGGGAACCAAACGCTCTCACCTATGTCATCACTGATCTACTTATCTCCAGTACTGGGCAGAGGAGAAAGAGGCTCAGAGAGGTGAGGTGACTTGCTCAAGGGCACACACATGGAAAATGACAGTGTTAGAATTCGAACACAGGACTCACTACAGAGTTGTGAATGTTTTCTTTTATTGCACGTCACTGCCTCCTAGAGCCACACCAACTGGAAAGGAAGCAAGATACTACCCTCCCCACCCCCTCACTCCCCGCAACTAGAGAAGAGGACCAGGCTGGTGCAGGGTTCCCCAGAAACCATCAACGAGTAGGGACCTCCCACGATGAGATCCGTTGAGAGAGTGAAAAAGAAGGAGAAATTTAAGATTCTTCCTCCTCCTCTTCTTTTGGTAACAGCTTCATTGAGATTTAATAGATGTAAATCACATACTATAGAATTCATCCCTTTAAAGTATACAATTCAATGATTGTTAGTAAAACAACGAAGTTGTGCAACCATCACTCAATTAATTTTAGGACGTTTTTAATCACTTCTGAAAGAGACCTGTAGGTTTTAGCCATCAACCCCAACCCTCTCCCCATGTCCTACCTCCCCAGCTCTAGACAACCACAAATCAGTCTACTTTCTGTCTCTATAGATTTGCCTATTCTGCACATTTCATTCAAATGGAATTATATTTCCATTTCTTTCAGCATAATGTTTTCAAGTTTCACCCATGTTGTAGTATGTATCAGTACTTTGTTCCTTCTTATGGTGAAATAATATTCTATTGTATGGATATACCACGGTCTGTTTCTACATTCAGCACTTGATGGACATTTGAGTTGCTTCCACCTTTTTTTTCTATTATGAATATTATGAATAGCAACCCCCCCCCCCCCAACCTAAAATCTGAAGCTTTAGAGGACTGAGGACTTTTCTGGCTCCTCCCCTGATAATTAACCCTATCCTTCCCTGACTGCTGACTTAGAAAGGCTCTGTACTCCGCTCTTGCTGTCTTGAAATTCTTGATAAATTTTGAACAATAAGCACCATGTTTTCATTTTGCACAGGACCCCACAAATTATATAGCTGGCACAGCTTTGGGGCAATCTGAACAGAGTCCTGGAAATACTATCTTCATGTTCCCCTGTTATCTGTCTGACTTTTGCCCTAGGATCAGCCTTTGCTAGCTAGACAGGACAGGCAGGAAGTCCCCCTGAAGTGGTTTAAGGGCTGTCTATGGAAAGTTGCTTGGCCATAGGAAGGGCCTGAGGCCCACAGAAGGGGAAGCAGGGAACAGATTTACCTGGCTGGTGATTATTGTGTATTGTGTTTGTGTATGTATGAGGGTTTGTCTTTGTGGAGGGGGAGGGCAGTGAGGGGAAAAGCTACCCCACAGCCTCCAAGTGACTCCATAGCCTAGTCACTATTGGATGCAGGGCATGATTTCCTATATTTCTTCACCAACGCTGACTGGGTGCCCACCATGCACCAAAAGCTGGGATTGCACCCAGCCCAAGTCACACAGATCCTCAAGGAGGCAGACTTGTACCAGAAAGAGTACTAGACTATGTGCCAGTACTGGGTTCTGGTCTTGCCTCTCTCACTGATTGCCTGAGGCTGAGCACATCCCTTTTCCCTCTCTGGTCCCCAGTTTCACATTTTTCTTTTTGGAAGTATTAGGCAAGTTCCCTCCCCAGCTGTGCTATTCTGGGCAGCATCCCAGGATGTTAAGTGAACTCACCTGGGCAGTAGATCCAGCAAAGAGTCATATTGGTGGTTGTCTAAACTACGAAGTGAAACTGATTAAGATAGGAAATAAGATCCTTGTCAATTGTGATATTACAGTATGGGGGGGTGTAGTACACATTTAAAATAAAGTGAAAGTGGTGTTAGAGAGAAGGAAATGGATTATTCTTACACTGAATACGTTCAATTCCAGATAGGTTAAAAATTTAAACCTATGAATTAAACATAAAAGTACTATAGATGATTAAGATAATAACTTTGGAGGGTTTGCATATTTGGAAGGGTGGATGAGGAGAAGAAAAGAACTAGAAACAATAAAAGACAAATTATATAAACCTGATGGCATAAAGAGAAACTTGTGCACAACAAAAACAAGCAAACAAACAAACAAAAATAAAACATAGAATCAAAGAGAAAAAATATACAGCTTAACTGCTGGAAATAATGACAACAAAAATTTTATTTCTACAATGTGGAAAGAGTTCCTGTAAATCAATAAAAAAATGACTCAAGAAAACAATTAAAAAAATGCCAAGAGTAGCAGAACCTTGCTGATAAAATGAAAGTAAGAAAAGATGAAAGGAAGGAAAGAAGGAAGGTAAATTAAAACACAAAGAGGCAAAAGTTTTCACTTACTAGATTGGCAAAAATCAAAGTTTGATGATTATACAGCTTAGTCACTTTTACATTGTTAATTGGAAATGCAAATTGATAAATCTCATTGGAACAGTTTGGTACTATCAAAATGAAAAATGCATAAGCCCTTTGAACTAATATTTCCATTTCTGGGACTCTATCCTATAGGTAATGCATACTGGAACAGTATTTTTTTGAAGGTTTATTTATCCATTTATTTTAAAGAGATGGAGAAAGAGCCTGTAATGGAGAAGGGGGCAGAGGGAGAGGGAGAGAGAGAATCCTTAAGCAGACTCACCGCTGAGTGGAGAGGTCCATGTGGAGCTCAATTCCCGGACCCTGAGATCGTCATGACTTGAGTTGAAATCAAGAGTCAGATGCTTAACCACTGAACCACCCAGGAGCCCCCTAAGAAAAGTATTTTTATTGCAGATTTAATTTCTAAAGAATTAAAAAGAATTATTTAAAAAGAATCTACCCCCCCCAATATATCTGTATCAGGGGAATAGTTAAAGACAAGTTATATTCACCAGCAGAATAGAATACTAGCAGCCACAAGAAAAAATTAGTTACATTTATGTGTATTCTTAAAAAAAAAGATTTTATTTATTTATTTGTTTATAGTGAGAAAGAGAGAGAGAGAGAGAGAGTGCAGAGGGGAGAGGGAGGGGAAAAGAATCTCAAACAGACTCTGCCCTGAACTTGGAGACCACCCCCCCACCCTTGCGGGGCTCCATCTCACCACCCTGAGATCATGACCTGAGCTGTAATCGGGAGTCCAAGTCTTAAACAACTGAGCCACCCACATCCTCCTAGTTATATTTATATGTATTCTTATGGATATGATTTGAGTACATTAAATATCAAACTGGGTTGCAGAATTTGTATTTCATATATGGGTATATTCACATATATAGAATTATATGGATTTGGGGGTAAGGAAAATGGTAATGAAAGCTCCTGGGGAGGAGAGCGGGGGGAGTGAGGTCAGGAATAAACGACATTTTCCACAGTACATCTTTTAAGACAATTTCCTTCTTTTGTTTATTTATTTATCATAAGCTTGTATTGCCTTAAAGAGATTTAAAAAACCACCATCAAGATAAGCCCCAAATGTAATGAATAAAATGCTGCCTTTATAGAAAGAAAGAGACTCAGACTGTAGACATATCCAGGCCAGTATCTCCTGTGGCACATGTTAAAAATGCACATTTCTGAGCCTCACTCCTCAACTTGGAGTTTACTAATCAAAGGTGGGTATAGTTTGAGATGGCAGCCCAAGTGACAGTCCAGTGAAATCTCAGCACACACGAGGGGACTGGAGCTAAGCCATCAGCGGTAAGAAATCTGAGTGGGGTGGTCAGTAGAGCCCCAGGGAGAGCAGAGTGGGATGGACATTGTCCCACGCTACCTAGGGACAGAACCTCAAAGGTCCTGACAGCCACTCAGCAAATATGCCCTCTTGATTTCCCCCTAACCTGTCCCAGCAGCAGACCCACCCATGTCTTAGGGTCACGGGAATGCAGCCTCCTCAGATTAGCCTGCACACTGGGTTGCTGGTTGAAGGTCCTGTGCGTCTGTGGCTGAGTGGGGCAGCAGATGAAGTTGGCTGGTGGACTTGGTAACCCCACCCAGGCCTATCTCCAGGCCAGCAGAAGAGTCTGGCAGTTGCTGGTTTTTCTGGCCCCTGGTCTCCAGCCCACTGTCTGTCTCTTGAGAGCCAACCTCCAAACACCTTTCTGAAATAGCTTTGAATCTGAACCAGATCTGGAATCTGTTCTAACAAAGCCTTAAAAAGTGACCCTTCCCTATCTTCAATGGAGTGAAATGGAGATGTTTCATACCTAATTCCCCCAGAGCTGGGACCCTTGCAGCTACTGATCCCAGACTGCTTGCCCTATGGGGAGTTGGGCGGGATGGAGCCCCAAAGCTGTGGATTTGGTGGTGCATAAGTGGCCAGACCTGGGACCTCTCAGGCCACTAGGGACCCTACCCGCTTTGGACTCCTACGTTTCCATCCTGGGCGGGTCTCTAGCCTTCTGGAGGCAGCTCTGGGCCTCTGCATCTTTGCTTTAAGCGGGATAGTGCACGGCCCGCGAGGGAACGGGGACACGTTGTCCAGGGCAACCTCCCTCCTGCTCCAGTGGCTTTCTATACTGTGCTTCTGTGGCCCACCTGCCCCGAGAGTCCTTAAGGAGATGACAGCCACTCACACTGCACATAAGCTCTGGAAAAGTTCTGGGTGTTTGTTTTTCGTTGGTGTGTTAAACATATGACCAAAAACCAAAGAAAGCAAATCTGAACATTAAAGATATTTGCCCCTTCTAAAATATTTTCTGGGGTTGGACAGAGCATGCTTTTTCTTATCCCTACGATGGGGTGTACAAGCACCTTTGTTTTTCCTTTTGTTGGTTTCTTCAACAATTGTATCATATTCACATCACCGAATATCCTAACTATATATTTTCAAAAAGTATTATGCCATGAAAACCATGACAAAACCCAAAACAAACAGGTAAAAAAGGATACAATGTAAAGTGTCCCATGCCTCTCCCCCAGCCACCCAGTTTCCTTCCCTAAATGCAAAGTTGTTAGTGGGTTTATTTATTTTTCAAATCAACTTATTAAGTCAGACTGTACCTAGAACAAAATGAACACAGTTTAAGTGTACATACAGTTCGATGACTCTTGACATCGAGAAATCCCTGTAAGAACTGCCACAATCAAGATAGAAAACATTGGCATCACCCCAGAAGGTTTCCTTCCGCCTCTTCTCAGTGAATTTCCATTCCCACTCAGGAGGTCACCAGCTTTTAAAAAGTATATCTTCCTAGAGACATTTCCTACAGATATCAGGATTATTATACATTGGTGGTTTTTTTTTCTTTTCTAAGAGCATCTACATTTTTCTAAGGGCAACTCTTTTGTATTTGTGCCGTGGACAGTTTTCTTGTTAGTGTCTTTGTGTGAGTCACTTTCTCATGCTTTGGCGGGGATCGGGAGGGAGTATGTTTCTAAAACCGAATTTGTCTTGCAACCGTAGATATGACCCGCTTTAAAACTCGTGTTAGGATTTGCCAAATCGGAGGGAGTCGTTTTCAAACTTCCGTTGTCGTTTTCGGTGAATTTGGTGCTTTCGTCTCGGTGTTCTGCTGCTCTCCAACCCCCCCCCACCCCCACCCCCCACCCCCGCCACCGCTGCAAACCGCTCTAGCGAAAAGCGCGCAGTGGCTGGGAGAGCCCGGAGGCTGGAATCCGTCCCTCAGGGTCCAGTCACTGAGGGTCACAGCTGGAAAAATCAGATGACATTTGAGTCAGATGGACGATGATTCGGAACGCCACGAAGAGGAAGATGGATTTTCTAGGGACGGTCCATACCTGCCTGGCTTGGGCGCAGCTTGGAGAGTGGCCTTGGAAGAACCCTGGGTGTGGGCGTGCAAGGTTGGGAGAAGCCGAGCTGGGCGTAAGGCCGGCCACCCTTTTTTGTACAAAGCTTAGGGGTGGGGGAGGCTAGCGGAGGCCTAGAGCAGCGCGGTTCCAGTGGGGAGAAGAGTCGAGCCCTGATCTGCGCGGCGTCGTGGGCTCCAGCGGACACTCGGGTCACCGCGCCCAGGGCTTCCACCCCCGGTTGCTGAGGCCTGGTCTGTGTTGAATTTCAGCTGGAAATTAAGGGAGCGATGGAACCTTCCTACGGCCGCCACCGTTCCTTCTTCGGCATCTTCCTTTCTGGTCTTGTCTTCCAGCCTCTCTGCGAAACCGTTGCGAACTTTTCACGGTCCCGCGGAGCACGCTGCGAATGCGTAGATGGCAAATTGCTGCGTAGAAAAAAAACATTCGATTCCGGGCATTCGGCTCAATCAGTATTTATTGAGAGTCTCCCCAGGGCATGGCTTAGGGAACCCAGAGGCCAAAAGCTGCGGAATACCGCAGCAGATTCAGTGCCATCAGGGATATCGCCGAGGACCTTCTACAGCCCCAGCAAACTGGCGAAATGCGGGAATTCAGACACAAAATGAGCGCATGCCAAAGGGTTGTGTTGACATAGCTCCATATTTTCAGTGAATTCAGGACTATTGTAAACGTTCGAGCCCTTAAAAGGAACACAATGGAGCATTTACGTTGTAGACGTGTGTGGGACACATTGCCAGCGACCAGTAACCGGCTTAAATGTGCTTACTGGTGCTCTTTGAATATGCTGAGATGGCACGGGTACGCATTCTCGTACTTCAAGCGCACACTTTCTTTGTGTTCTAAGTGCATGCGCTCAAAAAGTTTCAAAGGTACAGAGGATGATCCCGCGAAATGCCCCTTCCTCCCCTCTCTGCTCCCGCTCCCCTCCAGAGCTGTCTAGAGCTGTTCTTGGCACGCATGCATTTGTGCACTCCGCGGTGTAATTGTGTTTCTGCGCTCCCTGCACCCTAATTGAACGTCGCTTGTGCAGACCCTCCGTTGGGTGTGGAAGGCTGTGGCCTTGTATCTTTAGGTAGGGAACATCTTTTGTCTCTCGGCAAGAAGCTTTCCTCTGGGAAAGATAAAGTAATCGATAGGGTCTTTTAAATAGCTCCGCGTTTCCTGTCGGGAGAGGAGTATCAGCACGCGCACCAAATCTGCTCTGGTATGTCACCTTATCTCCCGTCCCCGCTGTTGTCCCCAAACGCCGCCTGTCAAGGGAGACGCCACCCGCATTAGGACCCAGACTGGGGTCCTTCCGCTCGGGGTCACACGCTGCGCCCTTGGCCAGGCCCCGCCGCCCCTTGGGGGTCTGGGAGGGAGAGGAGGGGGGCAGCGTGAAGGTGTGGGGGCCCAAAACTCCCAACCCCGGCGGGAGAGGAAACTAACAAGCTGAAATCGAAGTGTCTAGGGTAAGCCTTGGGATGCAACACTCGCCTCTCCAGGAGAGGGATTCTTTTTTTTCTCCCCCACAACCCCGAAAATAGTCGATCTGGTCATTAGGTTAGTGACAGCAGCGCTTTGGCGACTATGGGCAACCTTGTTTGATCGTGTTCGGAGGAAAATCAGGTTTAGTGGCCTCCAGGCGACTCATGTCCGGTCGAGGAGCGAACACCGGAGCAGTATAGGTCAATTAGACCACCGAATCTGGCCACCATCCGAGCTTGCCGAGGCTTCACTTCCTGGGTCTGAAGCAAGCTAGAGCCAGAGGTGACTCCAGCCGGCCCGCCGCAGGGCGCAACCTGAGTTCCCGACCTCAGTGGACCTTCCCTTGGTGGATACTTCCGCCGGGATCTTCTGCAAACCAGGCTGGGCTTGAAATGTTTCTAGGTGTGGGTAGGCCCTGGGCCTCTGTCATATCTAAGCACTGTTAACCCGCATCTACTTTCTCTCTTTCTATATTGAAGTCCATTACATCCAGCTTAAAAAATAATTTTTTTGAGAAAAATAATCTAAACAACAATACCAAAAAGCTTTCAATACCCTCCCTCTCATCCCAGAAGTAGGTACATAACCATCAACCATCTGGATAAGGTGGGATCCAGCCTCCCTCTATTTCCAGCCTCACCATGACCCACGGGGGTTCCTGTCTCCTGGGAAGCTGTTGGGGAAAAAATTACTTCTTGGCTTTAATACAGACTTGCTCCCTTCCAAGTTGTCCAGGATCAACTGGATTATTCAACTGTTGAGAGAGGACCACCCACCAAAACACATCTAGGGGAAAATGCACCCGCCTTGGGAAAATTTGGGTTCTCATTGATCAGGGTTTATTCATCCAAATAGGAACTCCTGTGGGGAAGTTAAATAGGGGAAAACATCACCTTTCTCCCCCATAGGGAGGAGGCATTTCTGAATCTTCACATCCTTTAAGGCCCTGGTCTAGGACTTCCTATTCTCTGTGGGCCTTTCCATATTATCTCAGCCTTAATTGAAAAACATGACAAAATACTGAATTTGATTATCATCAATAAAAAAGGTGGGTGGCTGGGGAGGCAATACTCCGGCTGTGTTTTCTTGCAGGGTGTTCCATGTATCATGTGCTGTGCTGGAACCAGCAGAATGTGAACTGTGCATCACCATGCTGTCTTTGAACCAATGGCTGGATGTCCTTCATCTCCTGGCTGTTGGAGCTCCGCTGCTGACCTGGTTATTCAGTCCTGGGTAGACCTGGAAATAGCCTTCCAACATGGGGAGGGCTGTCTCCCCCATTCTTCCAGGACAGGGGACACTCATAGAGGGTTTCTTCTGAATGAACACTTTGGTGATTTCTTTTCTTCTGACAAATGCATGGGGTGAGAGATAGGGAAGTTGGGACATTTAGAATTGAGAGTGGCTAGAACAGCCACGGGAGGAACCAGTTATGGACTCCCTAGTACCCTCTCCCTAGATGTGGCAGTCAACAGCTATGAGCTCTCAGCCCTTTTCCTAATGGAAAGCTGTACTTCCTGTTCATTGGAAAGGGCTCCAGGTGGCACTGGGAACAGTCGTCAGTCAGTTACAGGATCCTGAGCTTGGCAGTGACTCTGGGAGACTTACTGGGAGTAAGAATGAGCTCTGCTTGCTTCTGTGACAGCCCCTGGGCTCACTTAAGCTCCTGACCCAGTCCAGCAGTGTCCTTACTGAACACGAGTGTGTGGCTTTGTAACCTTCCTAGTTTTTGGAAACATTCTATTCCAGCATAACACAGAAGTACACAAAATAAAAATGAGCAGCCTGGTGATTTTCACAATCTGAACACAGCTGTGTAACTAGCACCCAGTTCAAGAAGTGGAACATTACTAGTACCTAGAAGCCTCTTCCTTTTCCAAAACCCTGTAAAATGGCTCTTCTGACTTCTAACGACATGGACTAGTTTTGCTTGTTTTTGAACTTCATACGTATCTGATCATACAGAATGTAGACTCTTCATATCTGGCAATTTTTACTCAATGTATGCTCGTGAGATTCTTCTCCATTGTTTGCAGTTGTGTTTAGCTCCTTGTAACTTTTGTGTAACATTTCATTGTATGAATATACTACCATTAGCCCATTCTTTCTTGATGCACATTTGAATGGTTTCCAGCTTTTGACTGTTGTGACTAGTGAGTGCTACTTTGAACACTTTAGTATGTGCGTTTGGTGAACACATGCACCCATTGTTATTGGCTATATACTTAGGAGTGGGACTGCTGGGTCATAGGTATTCTTTTTTTTAATTTTTTTAAGATTTCGTTTATTTATTTGACAGAGAGAAAGATCACAAGCAGGCAGAGAGGCACACAGAGAGAGAGGAGGAAGCAGGCTCCTGCTGAGCAGAGAGCCCCATGCGGGGCTCGATCCCCCTCCCGATCCCCGATCCCCGATCCCCTGAGATCATGACCTGAGCCAAAGGCAGGGGCCTAACCCTCTGAGCTACCCAGGCACCCCGGCCATAGGTATTCTTAAATGCAACTTTAGTTGATTCTGCTCAATTATCTGCTAATTTAGAATTGTTGTACCGACTTACATTGGCAGTGGGTGAGGGTAACAATTGTTCCACATCTTCATCAGCACTTATATTGTCAGTTTTTAATTTTAAGCCATTCTGGTGGGAGTGTAGGGCTGTGTCCGTGTGCTTTTATTTTGCCTTTCCCTACCAACTAATGAAAATAAAGCACCTTTCCAAATATTCATTGCCTTTTTGAATATCCTCTTTTGAGAAGTGCCCAATTAAATCTTTTCCTTTTTCTTACTAATTTGTGGGAATTCTTTACATATTTGGATGTGAATCCCTTGTTGGATAGATGCTTTTTCTGAGTATTGTCTCCCAGTCTGTGGTTTGTATTTTTACTCTCTTAATGCTGGAGCACCCATATTGCCTCTCGTCTAGTGACATGTTTCTGACCATGAGGTAGTAGCACAGTTAGTTTTTATATCTGGATACTTGTGGCTGAGGTACCTTCCTGGGCTCTGGGAAACCAGCCCTTCTGTCCATGGTGAATACCTTGAAGACAGAAGCTGGGTCTGATTCAGCTTGTTTTCCTCACAGATGCTAGAGTGTTGTCTTTTCTGAGAACATTCCATCCATTTAATAGGGGAAATCCCAATAGGAAGGACCCTTTGGATCTGAATTCATGATTATATGTCCCTTCTCATACATAGAGCTAGGTCAAATATCTGTGGAGCAGTTTAGCAGAAGAATTTAAATTGTAGGAGTTTTCCAAACATAGACAGTGTAAATGTAACCGTGCAGCTGAGACCGCCCAGTCCCAGAGCAGCCCTGCCTCCCCTGGTGGGTCTTCCCGGATTGCTGCAGCTCAGGAAGAGCCGCTGTCCTCTTGAAACAGAAGTGAAACACGAATGAATGTAATTTTGTACATTCCTTCTGGAAAGCAATTGGGGAATCCTCATCTTAAGGATATTTGCAAATACATACAGTGAAAACAGCGTATTATAATTCTTTTAAATTATTTTTATTATTTTCAAATGTCTGTAATCCACCTGTATTTTTTTAAAATCTATCACCTGCTTGCATCTTCTGATTGTTTATCTGCTGAGATCTTAGCTTTGTCTTGTTGATTTCTATGAGCTCTTTATAATAGTTAGTAACCCTTTGTCATTTTATTTTATTTAATGCTACAGATACTTTTACCATTTTCCCATTTGTCTTCCTAAAACCTTCATTTGTATTTTTAGGCACCTGATGATTATGTGTAAAGGGGATATTCAAACATTGGTGAGGTTTTGATTTCCAACTGGGACTGGCCAAGGGTCAATGGCAGAGTGAAGACTGGACACCATAGCAGCTGCTCCAAGGCAGTGGAGATTCCAAAGGACAAAGGTCATTCCTACTCTGGCCCAGTAGTGCATGGAGAGCCCATAAGTAGCTGACATTAGAGACTGGCAGAACTCAGAGTACTGCCTTTCTTGAAATTTCCATCCCAGGCCCTGAGACTGGTGAAGACTGGTTGGAGATGGGGACAGAAGGAAATTCAGAGCAGGTAAACCAACAGAAAGAGGTGGGGAAAGAAGGCTCATGGAATTTGGGCTGGGGAGGTTGGGGAACCTCCAGAACAAAGGAGGGCATCAGAAATGATAGACAGTCAGTCGCGTGGGCAATGATTTGGAGCTCAGACCCTGGAGTTGGCTGTTTGAACCTCACTGTCCTCATCTGTAAAATGGGGCTGTAACTCATACTTCCTCAAAAGATTATCAGATGGGAATGAAATAAAATAGTGTTGTAAATGAGAGCCCCAGATTCTTAGCCATTCTGTCCCTTGAGAGGTCGGGTCTATGTCCTTGCTCCTTGAATATGGGTAGGTTTGCCCCTGCTTTGACCAGTACAACAATAAAACACATGCAGTGACACCATGTGACTTCTGTAGCTAGGGCAGAAAAAGCCAAATAACTTCTTTCCTACTTGCTAGAGCACTTGCTCTTGGAGCCCTGAACTACCACATGAGAAGTTTGCCTACTCTGTGGCTTCTATGCTGTGAGGAAGCTCAAGCCACATGAAGAAGCCATGTATGGGCACAGTGGTTGACAGTTCCAGCTCAACCTGCCTTCTAGTCATTCCAGCTTGGATGCCAGACCTGTGAGTACAGAAGCCTCCAGACAATTCCAGGACCTAGCTGGCCCAGTTTTCACAGCTAAGGCCCCAGACGTTACAGAACAAAGACAAATCATGCCTGCTGTGTCCCGGCCAAATTCCTGATCCACAGAATCAGTGAACACAATACAATGTTGTTGTTTTTTTTCACACCACTATGTTTTGGGATGGTTTGTTACACAGCAGTAGATAACCAGAGCATTGTTTGAGCAAAATGGCCCACAAACTGTTTGCTTGGTACCAATGCTTAACAAACAGTGGCTCTTAACAGTATTATTGGCAACAGAGTTGTCCCAGAGTAGAGAACAAATGGCTTAAGGGAGAAAAAGAGAGAGGTCTGCTATAGGGACGTTGATCCGAGATGATCTTGGGCCTTCTATCTGTGTCTTCTTTTCAGCTCCAATCTTGGCTCTCCTTCCCCTGCCTTCAGAGTTCAAAACTGCAAATGGCCACAAAAGGAGGTAGTCAGAGGGCCTTAGCATTTTCTTTTTGCACCCCCCTCCTCTTGAAAAAAATGCCTGGCGTGGTGTTGGCAAGGGCTGTAGGCTGGCGTGGAGCTTGGGGAATGTGGGGGTGGGGAGCAGAGCAGGTGGGAGAAGTAGTTTTGTTGCTTAAACTATAAAACCATAATCATAATCATAACCAAATCATTATACAAATCACACAGAATAATGGCAACACCTTGCCCCTGGTGCTGCTTTTCAGTTTAAGTGCCTGTTTTCCTATGCATGGCCTTGTCTTCAGGCATTTGAGGGCTGAGGATACATTCTTAGCTCACTTCTGGGCTGGGCAGACAACACATGCTTGCAGATCGGTAAATAGGAGATCCATGGAGCAGCGACTTTTTAGCAAATCCATGTGCTGTGGGCTGTGCCTCCTGCACAGGAAGGGGATCTTTTTGTGGTTGTGATTCAGATTTTTGGTGGAGCCAGTTCAGGTTCACCTGTTTGTCTCTCCCTCCGCAGGGACTCAGGTCACATCTAAGCGACATTACATCTGGGGGCTCAGACCTGCTAAAGAGAAATCCTTAAATGTAGCAAAAGCTGTAGAATTTTCAGCGGCAGCAGCAGAACTGGCTGCTTTTACTATTTTACTATTCTCTGGAGATGATGCCCCAGCCCCAACAGCAACCTGGGGTTGGGGGCAGAGGCGGGGGAGTTCGTGGAGAACTGGGCCTGGGACGGTGCACCAGATCTTATGGGTTTCAGTGGTGAGCGCTGCCTAGCACTGTTGGGAATCCCAGGGCTTTTCCCCCTCTGGCAGGCAGAGTGGCACTGAGAAATTTTCCTCAACTTCCAGAACATCTGGGCAGATGGCTCCTGCCATCTTGGTGAGCACACTCACTTCTCTTGCCCCTCATTCTGACCTTCTGTGGTGGGGAGGCTGCCCCAGACCTTCCCGGCCTGCCTTCTTCATTCTGCTTTGCTGTTTTCTCTACTGGTTGCTTTTTCTAGGGAACCCAAGAGAGAGGGAGGGCGGTTGAAGGAATTGGAAGAGAAAAGAGAGATTGAGAGAGGAGATAGGTAGATAGAGCCAGCGCCACCAAGGGGAAGGGAAGTTTCCAAGCCATTAAGGGGAAGGGAAGTTTCCCAGTTCCCAAAATGCTGCGGGCTGGCCTGGGAAGGCTGGGTGGGGGTGGGGAGAAGGAAAACTAGCTAGCTGTCTCAGCCACAGGGAGACTGACAGCGGCCAGGTGTCAGGAGAGGAGAGTGGGCATCAGAGTATTAAAGGACAATTAGCTTTGATGAAAACGTTCGTCTGCTTGTTTAACTATTGTGAGGAGGACTTTTTTTTAATCAGCAAGATGTGGCTGAGTGGGGGGTGAAGGGAGCAATCAATCATTTTGTGTCCGAGGGAATACTTGTGTGTGAAGCAGAGGACGAGCACTGCGGAGGACTCCAGGGGATAACGTGTCTCTCGTGTCTCTCGCCAGCTTTGTGAGGTCCTGTTCCCTTCCTTCACATGTGACCTGGGAAGAGCAGGTCACCACCTTCTCTGCTTGTCATGAAAATTCAGTCTGATCCCTGCCACACCTCCAGCTCAAGACCCAACACAGAGGAAAAGCTCCATGACCTTAGTGTCTTCCTCCACCTACCCATCTCATAACCCTCCCAGCCTCCTGCCCTTTTTTGTAAAATGGGGATAATCACACCTGTCAGCTTCATTGGTGGTTGAGAGAGTAGGAGGGCTCATTGCCTACAAAGGTGTTATAGACATGTAAGCAATAATCTTTCACTATGGACAATATGTTTTTGAAGAAATTGCCCCCCCCCCCCGTTAAACATTGAATTGCGCATTGGATTATTGAAGAAGAAGTAAGAAAAAGCACCTAATAACCAAAACCAAAATCAAATAGACACAAGACCTCAACTTGAGGGAGACCCTTACTCCACTCAGATGTCCCAAGATCATCTCTTGGATGGTGGAAACAGAAATACCTTTTGCATTCCCAAATAGGGACAGGGGCTGAGGGGGGCTCTGGTCCCCCAGGCAGGGCTCTCTCTGATTTGGAGGGTAGACACAGGGCTAACGTTGGACAAGGCATTCATTATCAATGGATAGTCTGCTTTTTAGTTGTGGTCTCTGGAAACATCTTTCAGTAAGTATTGTGGAAGAAGAGTAGCCTTCCTCTGGGGTAAGGCAGGGGAAGACCCAAGTGTTTGGATTTCCTGTTGTCCACTTTTTGTCAGTGTGATTCTGGGTGGAGTCAGATCCTAGCCAGGAATCTGGCAGTGGAAAGTTGGCTAGAAAAGAATGACATCCCTTTTTATCTCTGTTGGGTTTAGAATTCTCTTGGAGTTCTTGTGTATCACAGATTCTTGGATCCTACCTCACCAATCCTTATTTTGTAGGGTTCAGGAATCTGTGTTTTAAAACTAGCACCCCTGGGCTATTTTGATACATTGGTTTTCCCATCTGTATTTTGTCATAGCTTCAATCTGAATATTCTAGAGCACTGCCTTGTTCCCTGAGATAACAGACTTCTCATGGAGGCACCGTGGCTTCCTGTTTCTAGATAGGTAAGGAAGCAAGGTGACCCTCAGGAAACTTGCTTCTGGACGCTGGCTAAGCTGGCACAGTCCTGAGGTCAGCCAGCCAGCCCCTGGAGCTGATGGGGATCAAATTTTTAAAAATGCAGACACTCTTTAGTGGTGAATTGATTTGAATACTATGTTCCCTCATAGTTCATTTATAGGCTTTTCGTTTCATATCCCATGTTCTGGTTCCTCATTTTTAAAATTTCAGATTTTATTGTTTTTTTTTTATAGATTTTTATTATTTATTTGACAGACAGAGACCACAAGTAGGCAAAGAGGCAGGTAGAGAGAGAGGAGGAAGCAGGCCTCCTGCTGAGCAGAGAGCCCGACCCGGGGCTTGATCCTAGGACCCCGAGACCACGACCTGAGCCAAAGGCAGAGGCCCCAACCCACTGAACCACCCAGGCACCCCTCAGATTTTATTGTTTTATAAAATTATATGTCTAAGTGAATATATTCTCACTGTAATAGTTTCTAATTCTACATCGTGACTTCATTTCCCTAACACCAGTTCCCTACCCAGAGATAAGTCTAGTTATCTGGTGTGCCTCCTTCTAGCCTTGACCTGTTCTACAATACTGTAGGAAAAAGCCACACGTGGCCACTGAGCCCTTGAAATATGGCTAGTAAGAGTTGAGATTGCTATAAGCATAATTTTGGGTTACACAAAAAATGTAACCAAAGTTATTTATAATTTTAGTTAGTACTAAAATTATCATTAATAATCTTTTATAATGATTTACATAATATTGGGGATATATTAGTTTATATAAAATAAATTTCACTTTGTAAAAATATGGATACAGGAAAATTACAAATTACATATGTGACTCATGTTATATTTTTATTACACAGTGTAGTACTAGACCTCTCTCTATGCATTTTTATACATGGATCTATATGTCTACATGTATAATTACAAAGAAAAGATAACTGGAATCATTCATGTTGCACTGATAAGTCTGCTTCTTCTCTAACCAATCTGCCTTGGAGATCTTTCCGTGTCAGTCCATACAGATCCACTTTTTCTTTTGAATCAGTGCTTAGTATTCCATATTGATAAGCCTTTATTAAACCATTTATTTTTTATTTTATTATTATTATTTTTTAAAAGATTTTATTTATTCATTTGACAGACAGAGATCACAAGTAGGCAGAGAGGCAGGCAGATAGAGAGAGAGGAAGAAGCAGGCTCCCTGCTGAGCAGAGAGCCTGAAGCAGGGCTTGATCCCAGGACCCTGAGACCATGACCCGAGCCAAAGGCAGAGGCTTAACCCACTGAGCCACCCAGGTGCCCCTATTAAACCATTTATTAAACCACTTCCTATGGATGGGTATTTGGCTTGTTTCCATGTTTTCCCTGTAAACCAAACCAATGAACATCTTTGCCCATTGGCTTTATTTTTTAATTGAAATATGTTTGATCTTTTTGCCCTTTTATTATTATTATTATTATTTTTTTTTTTTTTTAGATTTTATGTATTTACTTGACAGAGAGAGAGAGGTCACAAGTAGGCAGAGCGGCCGGCAGAGAGAGAGAGGGAAGCAGGCTCCCCGCTGAGCAGAGAGCCCGATGCTGGGCTTGATCCCAGGACCCTGAGATCATGACCTGAGCGGAAGGCAGAGGCTTAACCCACTGAGCCACCCAGGCCCCCTCTCTTTGCCTTTTTAATCCCTGCATGTCTTGGCTTGCAGGGCTTCCTGAGGTTTCCCAGATTCTTACTGAAGAGCATAGGTGGTGACTGGGCCAAAGACAGACTGACTGTATACTCTGTGGTCCAAAAGGGGACTTTTGAGAGGGAAAGGCAGTGATATCAGTAATGATTCTGGGCAAACTGGGGCTGTCCTGCCCAGGTCACCAGCACCATAGAAGGAGTCCCCGTCTGAACCCTCATCTCGAACAAATGCTGGATTCTAGTGTCCAATTTGACCCCCTCCTTCTATCTGATCATGTGTGGGCCCTGGGGTCATCTTCTGAGGCTGGGAGTGGGAAATGGATCAAAATCTCTAGAGAAAGCTCAGTGAATGGGGAGACCCATTTGCTAAAGGCTCTGCCTCATGTAATCTCCTTGTACAGTGGAGGGTGGACAAGTCAGTGGAGGCTTCAAAGATGTTGATTTCACTCTTGACCGATCATTGCTAACTCAGGGACAATCTGAGCTGCTGTGACCTCGAGGTGAAACACCCCAGATCTTGTTACTGGTTCCTTCAGGAAACCTCCACTCTCTTCCCGCCCTCCTTTCTGTGACTAATTTCTGAAATCTCTGTAACCGAGGAGGCATTGGATGACGTTTCCCACTCTGGGAGGGCTGTGGGTGCCAGACTGGGCCCGGACAGTGGTGACGGTGGGTGAGGGGTAAGACCCCTGTGCACACCACATGCCATCCCTCAAGAGCAGAAGCAGAGGCCTCCGGATTGGGTGGCCGCAGCTGGTGGGGTGTTGGGATAATCTTGCTGATGACTGGGTAGATATGAACCTCTTGTGTCAGTGGATTCCAGAAAGCAACGTGCTCCTTGATGAAAAGGCCATGGTCATTGTCTTGTGGGATCTCAGCTGCTCCAAAAATCTCCCATCAGTTCCATCTGGCCAAAAAGATGTCATCACCATTTTCTCAAGCGGTGAAGAGGAAAGGTCAGTGATGAAACAGCTCTGCCACCCCTGTTCAAACCAGGGAAGATGAACTTGAATTTTTGCAATGGGAAGCCAGTGTTATGTTGGGCTGTTTATGCTATAGTGATAGTTTATATTCACGCATTAGAGACGATGACAATGAGGGTGATTATGGCTTAGGTATTACTGGATACTCTGGGCACCCAGATAATTCACAAGCAACTTGGAATCTGAATGTTGGAAGGAACATTAGTCCCATTAGTTGTTTTCAGAGTTTTGTTTTAGAGCAATGGAACCGTTATCACAAATGATTTTTTATGCAGAATCCCAATTCATAAAACAGAAGGACTGAGTGTGTTGAGGGGGCCATCTGTCCTCATGGTGCTTCTGTTTGAATGCCATCGTGTTCAAATTCCCTACCCAGGCCCTAAGTACCCCCTGGAGCACTCCCAGCCATTGTTTTTTAAAGTTATTTATTTATTTATTTATTTGACAGAGAGCAAGAGAGCATAAGCAGGCAGAGCAGCAGAGGGAGAAGGAGAAGCAGGCTCCCCACTGAGCAGGGAGCCCGATGTGGGTCTCGATCCCAGGACCTTGGGATCATGACCCAAGCCGAAGGTAGTTGCTTAACCAGCTGAGCCACCCAGGTGCCCCTCAACCATTGGTTTTTAATGTCCTGGTTCTGGCTGGCATAACTCCGGTGAGGGGAGCTTAGTGCCTGGAGAAGCTGCCTCTTCCTATTCCAGGGTCAGGCCAATGGGCAGAAAGATTTACTTGAGTACCAACAAAGTCTTACCTCCTTGGCTCCCAAATCTGCCTCCAGGAGAGCCAGTAGCTTATTTGGTGTCTACCCTGGAGATGGTGGAGTGGCCATTTCTGTGCTTAAAGAATGACTGAATTCTTTTGTTGGACTATGTGGTTTGTCATGGATCTAGTAATGTTCATCTTGTCTCAGATTGGATGGAGACTGTAACGAGCTGTGGAGGTCACACATCTCCTTCCTTTAGGAGCTTGAGGACCTGACTGGCTCTGGGTGGAGGGTCTGGGTGGGGGAGGGGTGGGAGAGGCTCTGAGCCCCGCACCCTTTTCTTGCAGTATCTCCTCCAGCCAGGGCCTCCCTGGTTCGTAGGGACAGCCGTGGGCTTCGGAGTCTCCCTGTGTAGCACTCTCAGCTGGAGACACTCAGGTCACAAACTGTCTCAGTGATTTCCAGAATAAACAAAAACAAAAACAATAAACCAGAGGCACAGTCATCAGAGAGGGCGCACAGGTAGCTTGGGAACTTGACTATGGCCTACCTCTGGTTTTGCCTTGGGGCTGCAGAGCGTGGTGGTGTTGGAAGACAGGGATTTTACTGGCCTCTGTGTACTTATGGATGGTGGTCACCAGTAGTGGTTTGGTCTGATTTTACTTTTTTTTTTTTTTAAGATTTTATTTATTTATTAGTTAGAGAGACAGAGAGAGCGAGCACAGGCAGACAGAGAGGCAGGCAGAGGCAGAGGGAGAAGCAGGCTCCCTGCGGAGCAAGGAGCCCGATGTGGGACTCTATCCCAGGACGCTGAGATCATGACCTGAGCCGAAGGCAGCCGCTTAACCAACTGAGCCACCCAGGCGTTCCCTGATTTTACTTCTTGATCAATGATATAAATTCAAGTTCTGGGCTGAAGATTAAAAATTCTATATGGACTCTGCTAGTATTTTTTTTTAGCCTTTAAAAAGACATTATTTTATGTAACATCGATACATTTTCCCCTGTTAATATTTTCAGTAGCAAAAGCAAAAACAAAAAAGTCCTCTGGTCCCTCCCTTCCAGCTCCCGGGGAGGGTGCCTGCCTTCTTAACCAGGGCTGGCTTCCCATCCTGCCCTGTCCTGCCCTTCCCGCCTGTTCTGTTGGGCGAGAGCTGCAACTCAGGTTCCTGCCCCTCTGTGGACCATTGACATGTTTCCGCTGGGAGGGTAAGGATTGTTCCTACGAAACTCCATCATTAAAGACAGAGCTCTGTTCTTAGGTGAATGGCCAGAGACCCCAGGAGAGGCGGACAGAGAGGGAGAGAGGTTTTGGCCTCCACCAATATTCATGCCGGTGTTCCCAGCACGCATAGGTATTTGCTCTGATTGCTTACCTTTATTTATTTTTTATTTTTTAGATTTTATTTTTTTTTATTTGACAGAGAGAGAGAGAGAGGCGGAGGGAGGAGCAGACTCCCCACAGAGCAGGGAGACTGATGTGTGGCTAGACCCCAGGACCCCTTTCAGACTGTTCAGCCTTCGGGTGAGTGCAACTGCCTTCAATCTCAGGCGATACCTTAAGCCGGAACAACGCAGCTAAGCTCTTTCTGTATTCCTAACCCAATTACTGTATGAAATAATAAATATTCATTGGTTTTTAAGCTGTCGGTATGTGGAGTAGTTTGCTTTGCAGCAATAGATAACTAATACTCCAACATAATAATTGAGAGTGGCCCTATATGAGCTGATTGCTGTTTAGCTTGCAGAAGAATAGAAGCTGGCTTTCAGGTGAGAGGTTGCTGATCACCTAACGCTTTGAGTAATAGGATAATTAGCAAAACTATGGGGGCACCTGGGTGGCTCAGTGGGCTAAAGCCTCTGCCTTGGGCTCTCTGCTCAGCAGGGAGCCTGCTTCTCCCTCTCTCTCTGCCTGCCTCTCTGCCTACTTGTGATCTCTGTCAAATAAATAAATAAAATCTTAAAATAAAAAGTTTAAAAAAAATTAGCAAAACTATGATCACTTGGCCACTGTTGCTATGATTTTGAGGATCCCCTAACCTCGAATGATCTGACCTCAACCTAACTATCTAGTTACATCTTCCAGAAACATGTCATGCAACCTATATTGTAACCAAGCCAAATTATTAAAAGTGTTATTTGTTTGTTCGTTTGTTTATTTAAAGTTGGCTCCATGCCAGTGTGGAGCCCAGTGTGGGGCTTGAGCTCCTGACCCTGTGATCAAGATCTAAATTGAGATCAAATGTCGGACACTTAACCGACTGAGCCACCTGGCTGCCCCAATTATACATGCGTTAATATCAATAAAACTACCATTTTTTGCATACTCGAAGAGTGCTATGCCTGTTCTCATTTAATTCTCAGGACAGCCCTGTGAAGCATGTACTAGTATTAATTCCATTTTATTCAAATCAGGAAACTACTTTTCAGAAGGTTACAGACCTAGGGGCTGAGCTAGAATTTGAACTGAGCATGCTAGCCTTTAGACTCTGAACTTCTCAATACTCAATGCTTTTTGTCTTTACTTCCCTGTCTTTACTCATGTAGTTGGTTCCCTCTCTTGGGCGTTCCCTTCCTCCTTCTCCAGCAGGTGAACACTTGCTTATATTTCAAGACCCAGCTCAAATATCACCTCCCTGTGACATATTCCCTGACATTCATAGCTAGTGACACATATTTCTTATAGGCCTATTAAATGACAATCATTGGTCCAGAAGCTGGAGATGCACCAGTAAAAATAAATCAAACCCCAAAAGAACAATAAAAGTTTCTGCTTTTAAAAAGGTAACATTCTAGTGGGAGAAAATGAACAAACAGATTCAAATAGTGAAATAAGATCATTTTTGGGAAATTGAGCCCACTGATATGTTGATGGATTAGTTTGGGGAGACAAAGGAAGGAGAAAACTTGGGGCTAACACCTTAGTACTGAGTGCCTGGCTTAGGTAACTACTATCACTTCCTGGGGTGGGGAAATTTTCAGTCTTATCTTTTATTTCCTAGAACGTGGTATGCATAGTTGGTTAAAAGTGTTTGATAACTTCAAAATCCAGAGCCTTTGTGGTCTCTTTCTATTTTTTTATTGATTTTTCTATTTTTCCTTTTTAAAAATACCACTTTATATCCCTCATGCCTTATTATTTTTTATTGTGTTTTGGGCATTGTATTTGAAAGTTGCATGCAGGATTAATTTGAAGCCTCTGATGATATTTTCTTTCTAAGATTTGTGTTTGTTTCTACCAGGCTCTGGGGCACCAATGATCTAGGATTACTTAAATCTAATTTTGGAGCTTTAGAATACTTGAAGCTGAGCTGTGGTCCCTACAAGCATTTGTCTTCTTCTGGTTCACACTTCCTTGCAGAGAGCATCTTTTCAGTGTTTCAATCCTCTCAAGTCCCAAACTCTTGGTGGGCCTTAGATAGAATCTCTGCCCCTTTATCCCTGTGAAGCTGTCCAAAGTGCCACTCAGCCTCTCAGCCACCCTCGGGAGAATTAGCAAATGCCCCTATGTCTTCAAGCAGCTCAAAGAATGGACTTACTTCTTCTGGGCCTCTTTCTTCCCTTGGATCCTGGCTGCTAATTCTCGATTATTTTGTGAGCTCTCTGGTGTCTTTAAGCAGGTTTTTTGTTTGTTTGTTTGTTAAACTGAATAATCATCAGTTCTATTAAAAACATAAAACAAATGTTCCTAAACAACGAAGTAAGCTGACAATATATTTCACTGGATTTATCCCTTTTCTTTCTCAAAAGGTATTTTGGCAGGCAAAATTCCCATGAAGAAACCCCTTCCCAAAAAGACACATTTAGATTTTCTTTCGATTTATTTTTACCTTTGTATGCCTTAGTGATAAGTCTTCATACCTAAGGCAAAGTGATCACTATTTAGGAATAATAATAATAATGATGATACTAATAATAATAATAAATGTAGTAGTAGTAGTAAATACTTGTTCTTACATTTACTGAGAAGAGTGGCTGGGTAATGTGTTCCTACTTTTGAGTGTCCTGATACTCTCCCAGTTTAAAATGTGTGGGGGAAAGGAACAGAACTTAGCAATATTCCTCTTCTTTATATGCTCCAAGAAAATGCATGAATTTCTTCCATTTGTGCAGTTAAGGATTTGCCGTTTCTGCAACTTTTATATTTGTCCTCAGCAGAATGGGATTTGGTCCAAATTACCTAGCCTGTGGTTACTGGAGACAGATGTTCACTCCTCCAGATTTTGGTTCTCATCTCAGCTTGGTCACGAATTATTTGTAGGACTGTAGGTCCCATATACTGTGGTGTCCTCTTAGTTAGAAGAGGACAATAGCACTGGGCTTACTTGCCTTGCAGATTACTGTAGGAGCAAATAAGATAAGCTACTTGGACACAGGCAGCCCAATCCAAACGCAAAGTGCTAAAGTCTGTTTCTCCTTGATTCTCATCCCAGGATTTCCCGAGGCATTTGAACCTCTTGGAAAGAAGGGCCCTGCTGACTCCCAGCTCTGGGTGGTGGTGCCCAAGGCAGTTTGCCTCCGGCAGCCCCTCTGTGACTTCTGAAATCATCATAGCAAGCAAACCTGAAATCTGGATCATGGGGTGAGTTTTTAATCATACTTTTCTCACTCCCTTTTTTAATTTCTTGCATTTCAGGAAGTAGCCCTGGCTTCTTTCTTTAGTTTTTGTCCCTAATAGCTTTCCCGGAGCAGACCCACAGTATGCAGCAGCCAGGAACCAGGGACTGAGCTAACGGAAAAAGCCCCCAAGCCTTGACCTCTTGGCTAGCCACCTCCTAGGGCCCCTCTGGGTTGCACTTTTATTTTGGCCTTTGTGAACTGTGCAGAACCAGGGCTGACCCCGCCGATCTGTGGATGTGTGGCCAAGACAGGTCCCAGCGTCCTGCCGGGACTGTGCGTGTGAGGGGAGCCTGGGATGCGATGTGATGGCATTTGTGACAGGGTGAGGGAAAGAGATTGCTGGCTGGGCCTTCAAGGGGTGCGATTAGATTACAGCTGGAGTTGCCTGTCTGGCAGACACGAGAGACCTGGTCCTGTTCCTTTCTTATGCTGTGGAAGCCATATTTACGTGCTGGCCAGAGGGGTTCATGTCTGGAGCAGGGGGCACCAGCCCAATGAGCGCAGAGTCAAGAAACTAATTCCATTGTGCTGCCCCATGCATTTGCTTTTTATCCTGGACGTTGTTTCCTTATCTGGCTTTCTGTGTCTGAGCTAATGTGTTTCCCCAGTGCTAAAATGTCTGGAGAGAAAGATTGCTGACTACCTGGAGTCTCGTCCCTCTCAGCCCATCTTCTTACCCTCTCCTCGCTTTCTGTGCACACACACATGCCCCTGCAGAGGTGGGGAGCAGGGTGGTTTGGGGCAAAGACCTTGGGCTTTGGCTTCTGAGTCACCAGATTTGGATCTTTGCTTGGCTGCTTCTAGCTGGGTGACCTTTCACGAGTTAGTTAACCTCTCTGGGACTCAGTTTTCTCATCTGTGAAATGGAGGGTGTGATATATCAGATGTTGTGGGGGCAGCTTTACCTGAATACATCCTGTTTCTCATATAATTTTTGGCACATAGTGTATCTTCAATGAATGGCATTTCCCTTCTCTTTTTATTCTCTCATTTTTTGGTTTATTTTCAGTTAAATATATATAAGGAAAAACTTTTTGATGAGGAATAAGAGATTCAGGTATAGTTAGGACACATTGTAATTATTATCCCAGCTGTCATCTTTAGTCTCAGTTGGTTCCCAAGGAACTGTAATGCACAAGCAGGGTCTGGACCAGGGTTGAAGCTCACTGGATCAGGAGACTCCAGATGGAGCCTCATGCATTCACCTGGGGATGAATAGTGACCTCTGTTAGGGGCCCACTCGCCTGTCACCTGCTCATTATGGAGTTCCATCCCTCTCTCCAATTCTCTGTGTGGATCCCTCTTTGTGTCAAGAATCTGAAGGGTGGAAATGGGTTCTCCCCCACCAAGTCAGACATTTGTACATATTTCTCAAAATTAAAAAAAAATAATACACTGGAGTTTCCTAAACGTTAGTTGTTTGTCATAATTAGGCAATATCTGTCTTATTTTTTATTTAATATTTTAATTTAAATTAACTCACTTTTTTTTTTTAAATTTGGGAACTTATTTTCAGCCTGGACCTAAGTAATCCTATCTAAGAAATCATGGATTTCTCTAATGTGCAGTGACTGTCAGGTCAAATGTCCCTTCTTTAGAAGGGTTAAGAAATTGGAGGAGAAGCCCAGTTTTCTTTCACAAGAAAGAAGAAAAAAATATAATTTTACTAAGCAATGAAAAGCATGGACTGTGTTCAGGTATGTGACTTTCCATTATCTTTTTATATGTGTACTTTACATAAGTGAGATCACATCATATGCATTTTCTGTCCTGATATTTGTACTTAATATATAATTTCAAGCATTTGCCCCTGTCATCGAATACTCTCTTCAGACTTGGTCTTGGTGGCTGAGCATCCTGTGGTGGCCCAGGGAGGCAATTCAACCTCACACACTCCTTTTTGACAGGTGGGTCCATCACCTGTCACCTTCAGCTTGAGGCTCAGAGATTCATGCAGCTCATGGTTTGCTCTCCTCTGAAATGTCTGTGGTGGATCTCTAGGACCTTGTTCGGGGTAGAGAACACGGTGACTCTCATCTGTGGTTGACTATATGGAGCTCTTGTGTGAGAAAGTGACATGAAAATCCAAACAAAAATATTATTTTCCCCAATGAGTTGGGTTCTCTAAGCTAGAGAATCAGAGAACAGCCTCTCAGAAACCAGTCAGGAGGAGTCTTATTTGCTGCCACCCCTAGAATGTGTGGAGATGACCAATGATTCCACCTCCCTTTGTTTCTGGTTTGCTGTGGAATGTTCCTCTCCCCTTTTCCTCTGCATACAGTGGTTGGTAATTATGGTTCCATAGGGAGTCAGCTGTCTCAGGGGCTCCCTGAGGACATATTTCTGAGGCCCTACCCTTGCTCCTGAGTACCTCTGTGGCCTGGCCCCATTACTGTTCTTCCATAGTGACCCAGCCCAAGCTGACCTCATGGCTGCCAGCCTCTGTCTGCGTTGTCTGAGAGAGAGAGAGCATACCTCATGACCCATCAGAAGGGACTGGAGTGTCCAGGGCCCTTCAGAGGCACAGCTAAGGAGCTGGGACACAGCACAGGGTGTGAGGAAAGACATGACTGACGGCTGGGGATTGCTTGTCCATCAGCTGGCAGCTCAAGAATCAAGGAATGCACTAAGTAGTACAGAGGAGGCCTGAGCCCTTTGCACCATCTCAACAAGCCCTAATTAAATGTCTTATGTGAGCAAAATGGCTGGAGACAGCAAGCCTGGCAGCTTCTCCTGGACGCATGGCGGTGGCCACAGGAGCAGTGGCTGCAAGCTGTCCTGTGGAGGTGCCGCAGTCCCCACTTGGCCACTGGGTGTGTCAGCCTGTCAGAAATGAGATTGGGGGCGCCTGGGTGGCTTCGTCGTTAAGCGTCTGCCTTCCGCTCAGGTTATGATCTCAGGGTCCTGGGATGAAGCCCACATAGGCCTCCCTCCTCAGCAGGGAGTCTGCTTCTGCCTCTCCCACTCCCCCTGCTTGTGCTCCCTCTCTCACTGTGTCTCTCTGTCAAATAAATAAAATCTTAAAAAAAAAAAAAAAAGAAATGAGGTTGGGAAGCTGGAGTTGGTGGCCACAGATCCTCCAGAGTGTGGGAGAAGCGTGGGAGAGGTCCCCGCCCTCCCAGGCTGTGGGACGGTGGTAAGACCAGTGATGATCCTAATGCCTGGAAGTCAAACAAACAAACCCCCAAACTAGATGATTCCATGTATATTATCAGATCACAGCTGAGACCAGGGAGACCAGGTTGGCATCTCTGCATGCTCAGGATTTCCACGGTGCTTCTAGAAAACGCATCTCTTCCCAGGCAGAACAGCGATCCGAGGTGTTTTTCATCAGGTCTCTCTCTTCCAGTTGCTCTGTGCTCCCCAGCTTTGTTCTGGCTTACACGGGGGGCCCAGGCCACCCAGGGGCAGTAGGCTGCTGATGGGGGCAGCCCCGGCAGCTGCTGCCTCCAAATTCTCCGGGATTCCAGGCCGGGCGCTGGGTGATTACACCGCTGTTATCTGGGATTAGCTATTTTCGCTCCCTGTATTTATATCATGGAAGCTGCAGCGTGATGCTGCCAGATGCCAACTCAGGCAGACTGTGCCTTCCTCTGGACCCACCTGCTGTTCTGCTCACACCCGGCAAGGTGGCAGTTGGTGGGGACCAGACCTGCCAAGCCCTCCGCCTCGCCAAACGGGTTCTAGTGGCTCACTGAGACCTAGGGAGAGGCTCCACTCCGCAGGCAGCTCTGGGCAGGGGAGGCTGGACCCCTGCCTCGGGGAGGGGGTGGGGGCTGGCAGAGTTCCCCTGCTCAAGACGCCTGTCACTTCCCTAATCCCCTGAAGTCTTGGAGTCTAGGAGCCCTCTTGCCCGCCCCCACCCCTGCTCCACTCCCACCCCGTGTGTGGCTTTCCAGTTTGCACGTGAGGAGTACTGAAGGGCCCTCATTTTAGGCTGCCCAGAAAAGCACCAAGTGCCCGAGCCTCCCAAACTGAAGTGCAGGGGGATTAAAAGGCTCTGCTCTGTTTAACTGGGTCCACCTTTGTTTCCATCCCTTTTCTCCTCCCCCTCCCCCCAACCCCGCTTGGAGGAGGTGGGGAGATCCTAGCTTGTCAGGTCTTCTTTCAGGAAATGGAGAGGATTCTCAAAGGTATGTTATGTCGCACTAGGATTGGACCAGATGACCTCAGCAAAGTGACTTAAAAGTACAGTCTGTTATTTAGTGAGTGGGGGTTGCTCCCAGCCCCGCCATGTGCTGAGTGAGGCTTCTTTCTCGGTGCCCGGGAAGGTGGATTGCAAACACATTCCCTCTCCCGGGTTAGAGTGGACAACACCAGGCCTTGGCCCCAACCTTGGGAGCTTTCACACAGGGTCAGAAAGACGCCCTAGACAGAGGCAGGTGGAATTCTGCCCTAGTGGAATTCACTGGGCAAAGCAGCACATTGAATGTGGTCTTCTGTTTAGATGCCTCCTGGTGTTCCATGTGCCTATGGCGGAGCTCCACCGCTGTCTCTGCTTCTCTGCCCAGGCCCACCTGTCAGGGTAGGACTCCCCAGGGTGGCAATGAGTATCTCTCCCAGATGTATATCAAAACATCAAAAGCATTAATAGCCTGATTTAGCGTTTCCTAAACCTCAGTTGTTTGCCATAGCCAGGTGAGATCAAGAATGTGTAAACATAAACAAATAATGATAAAAGAACATATTATGTACACAATGTATTTATTGAAATAATATTTTTTGAAATAGATGTACTTTGTTTTTACTTGAAAACTTATTTTAGCCTGGACCCAAGTAATAATATCCAATTAATCAGAGGTTTGATACCCTAGCCATATTTTATCTTAATTCACTTATCAGAAAGCAATTTTGTATTTTATCTTAATATACTTTAAAATAAATCAGTATTTAGTAATTTTTAAAAATCCAGGTGCTACCATGCATTGGAAAATGCTGGTCTAACTCAAAGAAAAATGGAAAAGTGGGGAGAATTCAGGGAGCCCTGGTGGGCTGGTATGAAGTGGGAGGGGAGGGGGACATATCTGGATGGGGGCTGATTGGTGGGGGTGGGCTGTGGGGGGAAGGAGAGGTGGGCATGGCAAAAGAGACAATTGTTGATGGACAGGAGAGGGTAGAGCAGAATCTTGTTTGAGGACTATCCATTCCTTAGGGTGGAAGGAGAGATAACATGAAAGCTCCAGCCCACTAATACAAAGGCTCTGATGGGGCTATCTTAACCTGGAATAGTGATTTTCCAGTGCAGCTACACAGTGGCATGTGTATATATTACCTATAAAAATTCATTAGGGACAAACCTAATAGCTGGGCCTGGGCCTACGAGTTCCTATTTCCAAAGCAGAGGAAAGGAAAATACAATTCAGCCCTTACTCTATCCCACTTCAGTTACCCTTACACAAAAAGGTTCCTAGAGGCCTCGGAAGTATCTGTGGGGCGGGGGGGGGGGGGTTTGTTGCTATCCCTCCCCGCCTCTCCCTCTCCCCTATTATATAAAAGAATTGAGCACATTTTCATGTATCTGTTAGCTACCTGGATTTCTTCTTTGGGAAAATGTCTATTCATGTCTTCTGCCCATTTTTTAAAAAGATTTTATTTATTCACTTAAGAGAGAGAGAGAGCACAAGCAGGGGGAGGGGCAGAGGGGAGAGGAAGAAGCAGATTCCCCACTGAGCAGGGAGCCAGATGCAGGACTCGATCCCTGGACCCTGAGATCATGACCCATGCCAAAGGCAGAGGCTTAACCATCTGAGCCAACCAGGTGCCCCCTTCTACCCACTTCTTAATTGGATTATTTGTTTTTTGGGTGTTGAGTTTAATAAGTTCTTTATAGATTTTGGATACTAGCCCTTTGCCTGATAAGTCATTTGCAAATATCTTCTCCTATTCCATATATTGCCTTTTAGTTCCGTTGACTGTTTCCATCACTGTGCAGAAGCTTTTTATCTTGATGAGCTCCCAACATCACTCATCATCAAGGAAACACAAATCAAAACCATGGTGAGGTATCACCTCACACCAGTCAGGGTGGCTAAAATTAACAACACAGAAGACAACAGGTGTTGGTGAGGATGAGGAGAAAGGGAAACTCTCTTGCACTGTTTGGTGGGAATGCAGACTGGTGCAGCCACTCTGGAAAACAGTATGGCGGTTCCTCAAAAACCTAAAACCAGAACAACCCAATGATCTGGGAATTACACTACTAGGTATTTACCCAAAGGATACAGAAATACACATTCGAAGGAGCACATGAATGCTGATGTTTATAAGCAGCATTACTGACAATAGCCAAACTATGGAAAGAGCCCAGATGTCCATCAACTGATGAATGGATAAAGAAGATGTGATAGACAAAGCAGGAAAGAATATCCAATGGAAAAAAGACAGCCTCTTCAACAAATGGTGTTGGGAAAATTGGACAGCCACATGCAGAAAAATGAAATTGGACCATTTCCTTACACCACACACGAAAATAGACTCAAAATGGATGAAGGACCTCAACGTGAGAAAGGAATCCATCAAAATCCTTGAGGAGAACCCAGGCAGCAACCTCTTCGACCTCAGCCACAGCAATTTCTTCCTAGGAACAATGCCAAAGGCAAGGGAAGCAAGGGGAAAAATGAACTATTGGGACTTCATCAAGATCAAAA
The DNA here is from genome assembly GCA_003697995.1 of Taxidea taxus jeffersonii. Classification (NCBI taxonomy): domain Eukaryota; kingdom Metazoa; phylum Chordata; class Mammalia; order Carnivora; family Mustelidae; genus Taxidea; species Taxidea taxus. The sequence goes on along the minus strand of ML109449.1, from coordinate 11,985 downwards.
GCTTTTGCACAGCAAAGGAAACAGTCAACAAAACCAAAAGACAACTGACAGAGTGGGAGAAGATATTTGCAAACGACATATCAGATAAAGGGCTAGTATCCAAAAT
>ML109449.1:0-11779 GCA_003697995.1 Taxidea taxus jeffersonii | reverse complement strand
GAACAGACATTTCTGCAAAGAAGACATCCAGATGGCCAACAGACACATGAAAAAGTGCTCCACATCACTGGGCATCAGGGAAATACAACTCAAAACCACAATGAGATACCACCTCACACCAGTCAGAATGGCTAAAATGAACAAGTCAGGAAATGACAGATGCTGGTGAGTATGTGGAGAAAGGGAAACTCTCCTACACTGTTGGTGGGAATGCAAGGTGGTGCAACCACTCTGGAAAACAGCATGGAGGTTCCTCAAAAAATTGAAAATAGAGCTACCTTATGACCCAGCAATTGCACTACTGGGTATTTACCCTAAAGATACAAACGTAGTGATCCGAAGGGGCACGTGTACCCGAATGTTTATAGCAGCAATGTCCACAATAGCCAAGTTATGGAAAGAACCTAGATGTCCATCAACAGATGAATGGATAAAGAAGAGGTGGTGTATATATACAATGGAATACTATGCAGCCATCAAAAGAAATGAAATCTTACCATTTGCGACGACGTGGATGGAACTAGAGCATATTATGCTTAGTGAAATAAGTCAACTGGAGAAAGAAAACTATCACATGATCTCCCTGATATGAGGAAGTGGAGATGCAACGGGGGTGGGGATTAAGGAGGTAGGAAAAGAAAAAAATGAAACAAGATGGGATCGGGAGGGAGACAAACCAAAAGAGACTCTTAATGTCATAAAACAAACTGAGGGGGGTGGGGGGTGAGAGGGGTTGGGAGAGGGTGGTGGGGTTACATTATATGTCTAAATAAAAAAGCTTAAATTAAAAAAATTTTAAAAAAAGAAGATGTGATATACACACACACAATGGAATATATATGTATCCATATATACAATGGAATCCTATGCAGCCATCAAAAAGAATGAAATCTTGCCATTTGCAATGATGTGGATGGAGCTAGGGTGTATTATGCTAAGTGAAATAACTCAGTCAGAGAAAGACAAATACCATATGATCTCACTCATGTGTGGAATTTAAGAAACAAAATGGCATGTGTACATTCTGCCTATAAAAATTCATTAGGGACAAACCTAATAGCTACTCGATTGTGGAACTGAAGCAGGAGTCCCTCTATAACTTGCTCCCGTGTTTTCCCATCGCATCCAGTGCTGTGTGCTCAGGGTCAACAGTTGGATTGGATAGGCTGGGAGGGGGACGCTCTCTGTAGCTGGGCTATGGGACCAAGAGGCAGCTCAGCTCCACTAAGGTATCTGGGCCCCAAGTTTCTTCTGTCTTGTTGGTCACCATGTCCATGTCCCAGCTTGTGTGATATGGGGCAGGGAAGGGGGAAAGAAAGTGGAAGGCAGGCAGTTTTCTCTTGGGGCGGTGATGTGGAAGTTGCACACATCACATCTTCTCACCGTTGTTGGTGAGCACTTGGGCAGGGGCTGCCCCTGGCTGCAAAGGAGGCTGGGAAATGTGGTCTCTGCTTGGGCAGCCAAGGCGAGGGCAGGGGTTCTGTGATGAAAGAAAGAAGGGATGTGATGAGCGCTGGGTGTTATATGTAACTAACGAATCATTGAACACTACATCAAAAACTAATGATGTACTAAAGTGGCTAACTGAGCATAATAAAAAAAAAAAGAAAGAAACTAGGGAAAATGAGATTGGTGGATAAGTAGTGGCTTCAGCCTGGGGGCTTTTATTTAAAAAGAATGGCTAAACTTGTTGGCTGTACAAGATTATTTCGTAGTCTTTTACTTTAATCAAACACATAAAACTCTGTTACTGTGGGGGCAATGAAAAGGATGTAGTAGTAATGGTATTATCTCTATTTCCCTGTAATTATCCCTCAGTGAAATACCTTTTCTCACATGAGCAGCTGTAATGGAAGTTGTAACAAACAATTATTCAGTTTGGCAGCTTTGTCAAATGATATTCTTTTCACATACTTTGCTGGATGCTGGGTTGGTTACAAAAGGAGCAAAGGACACAGCCTCTGCCCCGTCCTCCCCCCCAAGATGACATTCATGCCAAACAGGGGGGATGAGAAGGGACCTCCCATTTGTATACTATCTACAAAGACATTGTGTCCTTGTTATGTACTAGGTAGGGATTATTTTTTGTTTTCAAAGATTTTATTTATTTGAGAGACAGAGAATGAGCACAAGCAGGGGGAGCAGCAGAGGCAGAAGGAGAAACAGGCTCCCTGCTGAGCCTAGATTCTAGGATCCAGGCCTCGGGATCATGACCTGAGCCAAAGGCAGACGCCTAACTGAGCCACCCAGGTGCCCTAGGTAGGGATTTTTTTTTTTAAAAGATTTTATTTATTTATTTGACAGACAGAGATCACAAGTAGAGGCAGGCAGAGAGAGGAGTGGGGGAAGCAGGCTCCCTGCTGAGCAGAGAGCCTGATTCGGGGCTTGATCCCAGGACCCTGGGACCATGACCTGAGCTGAAGGCGGAGGCTTAAGCTACTGAGCCACCCAAGTGCCCCTCTTGTATAATTTTTTTGTTTAGTTTTCTTCCAGTCTCTGACCAGCCATGTCCTGCTCTTCAATGACTCTGTAAACCTCTCCATATAATCATATAATTTTCTATGTGGTCACATCTACCAGGTAATTGATCAGTTCAATTTAGTTTTCTCAAACACAGCTGTTGGCTGTCCTGGCATTTCCTTTCACTTCTACCTGGGAGAACTGTTTGCCTTTCTCTCATGTTGGTTCCTTTTTCCCCTGATCCTTTGCCTCCCCCCCCCTTTTTTTTGAGAATATTCTTCAGTAATTTGCTTAGAAAAGATGTAAAAGAGGTGAATTCCTGAGATCTCGAAGGTCTAAAATGGCTTACTTTTAATCTTTTCATTGGATTTATAGTCTAGTTGGATTTAGAGGCTGAAGTAAATTTTCTTAAAATTTTGAGGTCAGTTCTCCCCTTTTCTCTAGCTCTTGAGAAGTTGGGTACCATTTTATCTCTTGATCTCTTTGTATGTGACTTGCTTTTTTTCTCTGTGGATGCTTGTAGTATCTCTTCTTTATCTTTACTGCTCTGAAATTCCAGAATAATGTTCCCTGGTACAGTTATTTAATCATTTATTGTGCAGGAAACTTCGTGGGCTTTTAAAACCTAGCGACTCATGTCTTACGATTTTGTGAAATTTTCTTATATTTTTGGGGTGATAATTTCCACTTCACCATTTTCTTTGCTTTCATCTTCTAGAACTCTTATTACTTGGATTTTCATTATAGGCTTCTTGAATCATTTCTCTGATTTCTTTTTCGTCTTTTCTCATCTTTTGTCATTTCTTTGATTTTCTACTGGAAGAGGGGATTTCACAGGGATACACTTAACTTGATCCTCCAATCTTTTCATTGAAGAGTTTGTTTATTTCAGCAATAATTAAACAAAAAAAATTATTCTGAGAAATTTCTTGTTCTTTGGCTTTTCCTTTTGTGTGGTATGCTACTCTTGTCTCATAAGACAAGTAGCTTTCATGGGAGCCGAGGATAGGATAGTAATTACTAATCTTTGAAGTTTTCTTGGGCTCTGAATCATCTCCGTTTGTTCTGAGTTTCTTCACTGCCTTCATATGTTTTGGTCTCTGTCTTTTATGGTCAAGATGTTCTTCAAGATTCTGGAAATCCTTGCCTCTCTGTTCATATTTAAATCAGAAGAACCTGATTGTAAGCTCTGTGTGCTTTTTGAAAAAATTGATATAATTCATACACACAAAATTTATCCATTTAGTGTCCAATTCAGTTGTTTTTAGTGTATTTCTAAGGCTGTACAACCATCACCACTCATTCCAGAACATTTTCATCACCTCAAGGAGAAACCTTGTACCCATTAGCAGTCACTCCCACTTTCCCCTCCTCTAGCCTCTAGCGACCACCAATATGCTCTGTCTCTATAGATTTGCCTATTCTGGGCATTTATGTAAATAGAGTCATTTAGCATGTGTTCTCTTGTGTCTGGCTTCTTTCACTTAGCATTGTTTTCAAGTTTCATGTATACTGTAGCCTGAATCTGGGCTGCATTCCTTTTGATGGCTGAATAATATTCTACTAGATGGATGAATCACATTTTGTTGCTCTATTTAACAGTTGATGGGCTCAATGTACTCTTTAGAGATTTTTCAAACTATTCCTATTTTCACTCTTGTGCAAGAACTTGTTGCATCCTATTCCTGAGCCTTTTGGCCAGTTTTATGGAACACATTCTGGGTCCCTCCACCAGACCCTGCAAGCCCTTGAGTCTGACATGCTTCTTCGCTCTTGGGTCATTTACGTTTCTCCAAGTGGCTTTGGTTCTATATACTGGGGTTGAAGATTACAGGCATCTCCTGGTTTCATTGAAGAAGATGCATGTTTCTTCTTATCTTCGTGCTATTTCGGAGGCAGGGGTTGTTCCACCATTTTGGAACTGGAAATCCACTCATCCGCCTCTCATTAGGCTCTGCAGCTTCATTTAAAGTACAGTATGTGTCTCAGATGGTAAGTGCCAAAAAGAGGCATTCATTCGATCCATCATTCAACAGATATTTACTGATCACCTGTTATATCTGGGTGGAGAGCTATGTCCTGGGGAGTTAGGGACAATAAGAGACATGTGTCCCTACCACATACAGTTCCAGAAGAGCACATGTTAGGGAGAGATCAAGACAAGGAAACAGACAATTGCAGTACCGTGGCATGTACTCAGATGGTAAGGTCAGAGAACACACGCACCCAGGGCAAGCACTTACCCCAGGCTTGGAATAAAGCTCTAACTTTCCAGAACACTTTCATACACTCAAAAGAATTGGTTAAGTTCAGAGACGAGAAAGCAGCCCTCTATTGTGTCCCTCCTGCCATCCAATAGCATCTTCCTGTGGCGTGGAGAGAGCTCCCTGAGCCATCCCAGCTCCCTGAAGCCCCTGGGAGATAAAGATACTTAGAACACCAACTCTCCTCCTGTGGGAAGTGGGCACAGGGCCAGGTCCGCCCCTGGATGCAGAGAGGACTCAGTGATGACTGTTGGCGGAGGGCTGTTCACGCTTCTAGGCGGGCCTGGCTCATGTGGTACAAGCTGTGCAGACAGAAACGTGTTTTGAACCCAGCCCTGTTGGCCCCATTTATTCTCTTGTGCCTGTGTGTGCTAGAACAGGACGGTGACAGTGCAGAGATCCTGGGAGACACCAGGATGGAGGCTTCACTGTCAGGGAGACTGCGTGGGGGACAGAGGCTAAGAAATCAACCAGTGTCTCACACTGACATTTGTCACTTCCCAAAGGGCTCCAAACACAGTGTCCTTTTTCTTTTCAGTATCGTACCTGCCCTGTCTTTCCCCTTTACCCCCCACTTGGTCAAGGTTAGACAAAGGGGGATCATTTTGCACAGATACTGGCCCAGGTCAGGAAGAGGCGGGGCCCAGCTGGACTGCTGCACCCTTTTCTGGGCTTGTGGGGCTCAGGGTGCTGAGTGTGAGGGGGCCTGGCAGGGCAGGTGGAGGGCTCTAAGGGCACAGGCACTCAGCTTGGAGGCACTGCCAAGAGAGAGAGGGCCCTGCTTCATTCTGTCTCTCTTCCAGGGCAGAAATAGACTTGGGGGAGGATGTATGTTGTGCGAGCCAGATTTAGCCAAATATATTAGGAGACATTTCTAATCATGAATGTCTTCATGAAGGAACAAGCTGCCTCATGCAGTAAGAACGGCCCCTTGGAAGTTTAAGCAGAGACTGGAAGTTGTTACTGGTTGTCGGCCGGGTCACCTTGGTCTTTCCAAGGCTGGGCTCCATGGTCTCAATAGGGGCAACTCATATCTATGTAGAGCAGACCGGGTGTTGCTTTACATATATGACCTTACTTAGCTCTCACAACAGCCCTCTGACGTCGATGTTATTTTTAACCCATTTTACAGATGAAGACCCTGAGGCTCAGAGAGTTGCTGTGTTTTTGTGTTTGCTCTTTTTACCATCTAAGTGGCCTGGCCTCGTGAAAGACACTAGAGTGTTGTGGTTGAGAGGTTGGGCTCCGTGAGCTTGGACTCTGGAGGCTGTCATACTTCCTCAGCTGAGTGGCCTTGGGAAAGTTCCTTCTTGCCTCTGAGCTTTGGTTTTCTCACGTGTGAAACAGGTATGATGCCAGAGCCTCCCTTGTCAGAACTCCATCGAATACACAGACATTAGCCAAAACCCAGCCCACTCCGACCCAGATTATGTCCCGTGAGAAGTCCTTTCTTTTGGCACATTTGCAGACTGGACGGCACCGTCTTCATGGGCTATGCTCCCATGAGTTCTAGGGAAATGTGGCTTGAACTCTACTGTTTGACCTTGGAGCTTTCACACGTAGACAGGACTCTGGCTTTAGGGGCCAGTCGGGCTGTGTACACTCACTTGTCAGTGCCAAGAGGCAGGAAACCCAGAGAGAAGGAGCAGCTGAAAAATCAAAGAGTGGAAACCGGGACCCATGAGTATCTTCTGAAGAACTTCCCCTCCACAGCCTCCTGCCAACCAAACACTTGGCTTTGATTCTAGCAGCCAAAGTGCCCAGATGTCATTCCTGCGGCCATTGGGATGAAGACAAGGGTCTCTGGTGGAGCTTTTTGCCCCTTTCTTGGTGTGGAAAGCCAAATCCAGGTCCTGCCCTCCCTAGGGCCCTGCTGGGTGTCCTCTGGCTATGTGTGTGGCAGAGGAGCATGGGCTTTGGGAAGGGACACATCGGGATTCAATAAACTATATGACTTATAGTTTATTGGACACCTGGACACCAATAAACTATACGGCTTAAGGCAAATGGCTTCTCACCACCTCCATTTTTCATCTCTGAAAGGAGGAAGGTAACACCTGCTATCTCATGAGGTTGTTTCATGCACTGAGTGGAGGAATATACATGAAGTGCCCGGTGTTCTTCTTGGCACCTAGTGAATGGGTAAGTTTCATAAATGGCAAATTCTTCTGGTGATGACAAAAGCAGGAGAGAAGCCAGGTCTGCTTCAGATAAGGAAGCACTATTCCAGAATACTACTTCCTTCCATTGTCTTCCCCTCATGTTGAGATTCTGCTTTCTAAAGGAAAGAGCTAACCTATGAAACACACACATTATTTTCCAGTGCACTTGAAGGAACCATGGAGCAGTGCTTGTGCCCTCCTACTGGCCGCACATTTTCTTAGCTACTCTCTAGAGCCCACTTGTATCTTAACCCACAGGGGTTTAGAAGTGACTTCAGGGGCCAGAAGCTCCAGGACCATGGCATTACCTATTCTGCGTGTTTTCTGCCCCATTGTGCTGCACCAACACCCACTAACAGTCCTGGGGATTCAACAGGGACTGAACAATATAAATGCCAGAGTATCTGAAAAAGTAACTTGTGGTCTGGTTACCTCAGCAATTCCATTTCTATTTCTGTTTCTTTTGCTTCTTTCCTACAAGCATATAAAATTTTCAGCTGGCTGCCATATATAGAACAAAATTTGCATCTTCTCTCTGTTTATGTAATTGTCCCAAGTTGCTGGATAATATTCATCCTTAGAATTCAACATGTCCATTCAAGCGGATGTGCCGTGATTGACTTAGTGATCGCAGTCATTTACATTGCTTGCAATTTTTTGTTATCCATAGCTAGGTCTGTGAAAGTGCACATAGCTCCCCATGACCTTGCCTTATTTTTGGTCTCCTTATCTTCTGACATCAGCTGGTACCACTTTTAGGGTTAGCATGTTTCATACACTTACTCACAGGTAGCAAGTAGCATGTTTCTATTTTGCCTCTAGAATCACTCTCAGAGAGTAAAGAGTGGCCCAGTTTTGCATCTGTGATTTGGCCCTTGAGGCTGGAGAATCGAGGAGACCCAGAGCCCGCCCAGTAGCTTGAAATCCAAAGCTCAATGTTGCCTCCAAGTGAGAATACGTGGAACTACAGGCTTTGGAGGGAGGGTCAGTGCCCTGAATGGGGGGGTGCTTTGGTTTCAGATGTAGGGTTCAGGGAGGAGCAGGGTGTCCTCTCCAATTTTGAGGAGACATTGGTCTGGTTCAGGGAGGGACCTGGAACAATCAGAGGACAATCACCAGGCTGGAGACTTTCTGCATTCAGTTTTCATTCCATTCGGCTTTATGGTTGATTTCCTTTCCAGAAGAAGGAGATAATAACAATGGTAATGCGTATGGTCACCATTTTTTAAAAAGATTTTATGTATTTATTTGACAGACAGAGATCACAAGTAGGCAGAGAGGCAGGCAGAGAGAAAGGAGGAAGCAGGCTCCCTGCTGAGCAGAGAGCCCGATGCGGGACTCGATCCCAGGATCCTGGGATCATGACCTGAGCCAAAGGCAGAGGCTTTAACCCACTGAGCCACCCAGGCGCCCCAGTATAGTCACTATTAATTAAATGCCTGTTACATGCCAATCTTTTTGTTAGGTGGTTTGTGTATATCAATGCTAAGTTTTATAACAAAGCCCTTATAGCTGCTATTTTGCACATGAGAGAACTGAGGCTCAGAGAGGTCAAGTCTTTCACCTAGAGTCACCCAGGTGTCTGATGTGGGAGCCGGGTTCAAAGTCAAATTGGTTGGGCTCTAAAGCCCTGCCCATTTTAGTAGACCAGGCCCGTCTGCTGATGAACCTGTTAGGGCAGCACTGACCCAAGTCCAGGTCAGATTGGCAGATCCCAAGGTCATACTGTTGCCTTTGCAATTCCACAATCCTACTCTTCTCCCAGAGCTCTGTTTCACAGGCTGGGAAGTTCCATTTTCTATGTCAGCAGTCCAGAGGGCTTTCCTAGTCGGGACTGTAGTACCAAGCACCAAGACCTCAGTACCCAGTGATCCTGTCCTGGTTCCTCAAAGGCGGCCACAAAAATCAAATGGTCCCAGCTTCCTGGTAGCTCAGGGTGCCTTGGGATCTGTGGTCCATGGAGAAGCTTCCTACCCTGCCCTGGAGAGAGAGGGGCATCGTGGAGCCCACAGCTGCCAGGTGCCCTCCGCCCTTGCCCTGGGGGCTAAGGAGGCAGGGTCAGCAGCAAGCCCTACGTGGCTGCTCTCCTCCTCCTTTATAAACAGTATTGGTTAGGCTAAAACTAAAAACACATGAAAAAGGAAAAGCAAGCAAAAAGTCTCCACAAATCCTGATTTCCGACCACCCCTGTTAGTTAAAAAAAAAAAACAAAACCGAAAACAAAACCAATATGTTCCAATAGCAAAAACGTAATTCAAACAGCACAGAAAGGCAGAAAAAATAAAGCTCCTTCTTCCAGAGGTAGGTTTAAAACAGCTACTTGGATTTCCTTTAAGAATATTCTTTTGTATGGACTAGCAGACAAATAATGCTTATACTTATATACATGTATTTAAAATTTACACAAATGAGTCACCCTATGCACATGTTGAACGCTCTGCTTTTTCTTATTCCATGTATGTTGGGGACTTTCTGCATCAGCAGGGGCTGCACAGGGCTAAGCTCTACCTGCCCTGATGGTTTTAAGCTGCCCCCTAATGGCAGGCACTGATATTTTGGTTATTCCAGGGTTTCTGAAGCAAGTCCAGTATGGTGACCTAACCCCATCAGCAGGTACAGGAACGAAACTGCTTGGAGGGGCTGGGCGGGGCCACCTGGTGAAATCTGCTCCCCCAACCGCAGCCTCCTGACCTGGCCCTGCCAGCCTGGAGTGGGTGGATGCCAGGAGATGCGGAACTGCTGCCCCCTTGTGGCCTGGCGAGGGGGGAGCCTCTTGCTAACGGGGTGTGTCCCAGAAAAACTGCATCCCCCCTAAATCTTCTCCAGGGAACTTCATCTCATCAGCCCGTTCTTGGTGTGAAGGAGGGAGAAGGAGAATCTTCGGTTCCTACCTCTCATGGATCACCCATACCTGTGGCTGAATTGAGCACCGTTCTTGGAACAAGGATTCTCAGGGGCTACGGTGCATGGGAGGGAATGCTTGGAGTGACTGGGTGCCGGCAGTGTGCCTGGTTTGGGTGCTGAAAACCAGCATCTCCCTCGCTCGCAAATGCAGAGATCTTGTTGGAGTCAGGTAGACCTGGGTCTGTGATCGACCTACTGTCCATTCATCCATCCACCCTTCCAATCATTTAAAATTACATAGTGAGTGCCACTGTCTTGAGTGCTAAGCTCTGTGACCTTGGACGAGTTATTTTACATCTCTGAACTTTAGTTTGCACATCTGTACATTGAACATACTGACATTTATTTTTATTTTTATTTTTTTTTAAATTATATTTTTATGTAATCTCTATTCCCCCCAATGTGGGGCTTGAACTCACAACCCCGAGATCAGGAGACTCATGCTCTCCTGATTGAGCCAACCAGGCACCCTTGAGCATACTGACATTTAAACCATGATGGGAAGAGTAAATGAAATAATGTAGGTGAGACACCTGGTATATAGTACAGACTCAGTAACTGATATTTAGTGGATCTGGAAATTAGCAGATGCCTCATATTCCAGAAGCTTACATTTTAGTCAGGGGACCTGACATAGGTACATAAAGCAATCAGAAACTTCTAGCAAGCGCAAAATACTGTAAGACCATGGCGTGTGTGTGTGTGTGTGTGTGCGCGCGCGCGCGTGCACACGTGTGTCCAAACTGTAGGTCTGTGGGCTGAAGGGATGCAAAATCAGTGGTGGGGGGGTAGACTGGGGTGGGCTTCCTGGAGAGACAGGAAGCTCTTTAGTCAGGCTTTGAAGGATCCAGATTGCTGGAGAGAAAAGACAGTGTGCCAGGAAGAAAGAATCGTACAACACAAGTCCTTTCTTCCACAGAAGTGCCACACCATGGTCGAACTTGCATCTCCAGCCTGTTAGCCACTGGATTTGCCCCCAAAACAATGGCGGGTCCTGTCAAGACCACTTGTTTCCTGGGGCAGTGAGGCAGCCAGCCTCTGCCAAACTCAGAGTCAGTTGCAGCCATTTCTTACTGCCCGAATCTGCCAACTGGTCACTAATGCTCACAGCAACTTTGCCCCAGTAACCTCCCTGGGAACCCAGGCAGACTTTGTTAGATTAATTGCAGAGGACAGTTCAAGGGTTCTGATTTAGCTAAAGATTACTGAGTACTTGCTCTGTGCCAGGCATTGTGCTGGATCCTACACATAGCTGTAAGGTTGAGCTATTACACTCATTTTCAGAGGAAGAGACTGAGGGTCAGAGTGGATAAATGACTTTCCCAGGACCACAAAGCTAATAAATGTAGAGTCAAGATTCTAACCCAAGCCTCTGGACTTACTGCTTCCCCCTCTATTTCCTGTCCTCTCCCATACTCTCTCCTGGAATTTAGGTTTAGATACAAATTAATTCCCCATAATTGGGTCTTCCTTGTTGTTGGCCCTGGTTTCCCTCCCCATGGGGGAGGACGTAAGCGGCCTTACCCCATCCAGAATGATTGGAGGGGACTCAGGAAAACCCCAGGGGCTTCCCTGTCTTGAAGATGTAACCCTAGGCACAAGCTCTGGGTTTCAATCCTGGAGTCTTTTAAATAACTACACACACACTATTATGGTAAGTCATGGTATCTTTGTGGGTCACAGGGATGTTTTTCATTAGTTCATGATGTTTACCTTAGGTTTCTTCACTTTTCTTAATAAATACATTTTTTTTAGATTTTTAAAAAATTATTTATTTATTTATTTGTTAGAGAGAGAGAGAGAGAGCGAGCACAGGCAGACAGAGAGGCAGGCAGAGGCAGAGGGAGAAGCAGGCTCCCTGCCGAGCAAGGAGTCCGATGTGGGACTTGATCCCAGGATGCTGGGATCATGACCCGAGCCGAAGGCAGCTGCTTAACCAACTGAGCCACCCAGGCGTCCCAGTAAATACATTTTTAAAAAGAAAAAAAA
>ML109448.1:52844-80068 GCA_003697995.1 Taxidea taxus jeffersonii | reverse complement strand
AAAAATTTTTTTTCTAACAAAGGAGTTGATAAGGTAAGTTGGTAGGGAGAATAAAAAAAAAGAAAGTGGAGAGAACTTGCTTGGGCTGGAGACTGGATCAAGCCCGGTGCTAGATTTGGGGTATATTTTGATCTATTAGAAGAAGTTGTACCCCAAATTTTTTAGAAGAAAAAAAAACCCTATGTGTATACAAAGAATAAAGTTAGATACAGTGAAGGATAAAATATGACTATAAAAATAAAGGTTCAAAAAAGATTTTTTTAAGAAAGTTATTGAGATAAACTAGTTAAAAAACGTTAAAAGAGGAAAGGGTAAAAGTTTAAAAAAATTATCAGAAGAGAAAAAAATTTTTTTTAATTAATTAACTTTGCAAGACTAAAGATTCATGGGAAGAAAGCCATGAATTCCATGCTTTGCTTTCTCCTCCTCTGGAATTCCGCTGTTCTTCTTGGTAAGTGAACTTGGTCTTGGCTGGATTTGTTGTTTACCTTCTAGGGGAGGGGCCTGTTGTAGTGATTTTCAAGTGTCTCTGCCCCAGGCGGAATTGCACCACCCTTACCAGGGGCCGGGCTAAGTAATCCTCTCAGGTTCGCTTTCGGGAGCTTTTGTTCCCTGAATGCTTTCTGTAGAGTTCCAGAGGACGGGAATCAAAATGGCAGCCTTCCAATCCCCGGCTTAGAGCAGCCGAGAGCTCCAGAGATGGGGGCCCCACTCTTCAGTGCACCTTCAGAGCAAAGCGCTTAATCACTCCCATCTCTCCAGCCTCCAGCCGCGCTTGGAGAAAATCACACGCAATCACTCCCATCTCACTGGCCTCTGGCTGCATTCCGAGGTCACCCAGCCTTGTGACCAAGTGTCTCTGCCTCTGGCACAGAGCCCCACCTGGAGTCTCCGAACCCCGCTGATCCCTGGGCTCTCCCAGGTCGGAGTCTCCCCGGATCTTGTGGGGACCCCATGCACAGAGCACCGGCCCATGTCACGGATTATGGTTCCAGGTAACCCTGAGTTGAGAGCTCACTCCTCAGCTCTGTCTCTGCAGCTGGCTTCCCTGCTCTAATACCTGTGACCTCTGTGACACTCAGACACCCTCAATCCTTCTGTGACCCTGCGGGACCTGAGTCCACACCGTCCCCGCGAGGTCTTCACCCCAGTTTAGCCTCTAGAGTGATGTCCCTCCATGGAGCAGACTTTTAAAAGTCCTGATCTTGTGCTCTGCTGCTCTGCCGCTTGCTGGGAGCCTGCTCCTCCCCCCCCCCCAGGGGTCTATCTTCCCGTCGCGTTGGATTCACTTCTCTCCTGGTCCTACCTTTCAGAAAGTGGTCGATTTTCTGTTTCTAGAATTGTTGCTCTTCTCTTCGATCTCCTTTTGGATTCGTAGGTGTTCAGAATGGTTTGATAAGCTATCTAGCTGATCTCCTGCTGCCTGATGTCGTCTCAGCCTGCTACTTCTCCGCCATCTTGACTCCTCCCCCGAGGCATGATATTCTATTGTATTTATGGACCATATCTTCTTTATCCATTCATCTGTTGAAGGACATCTTGGCTCTTTCCAGAGTTTGGTGACTGTGGCCATTGCTGCTATGAACATTGGGGTACAGATGGCCCTTCTTTTCACTACATCTGTGTCATTGGGGTAAATACCCAGTAGTGCAATTGCAGGGTCATAGGGTTGCTCTATTTTTAATTTCTTAAGGAATCTCCACACTGTTTTCCAAAGTGGCTGCACCAACTTGCATTCCCACCAACAGTGTAAGAGGGTTCCCCTTTCTCCACATCCTCTCCAACACTTCTTATTTCCTGTCTTGTTAATTCTGGCCATTCTAACTGGTGTAAAGTGATATCTCAATGTGATTTTGATTTGAATCTCCCTGATGGCTAATGATGATGAACATTTTTTATGTCTGTTAGCCATTGTATGCCTTCTTTGGAGAAGTGTCTGTTCATGTCTTCTGCCCATTTTTTGACATGATTATCTGTTTTTTGAGTATTGAGTTGAGGAGTTCTTTATAGAATTTGGATATCAGCCCTTTGTCTGTAGTGTCATTTGCAAATATATTCTCCCATTCCTCAGATGGGAATTATTCTTTAGAAAATTCACACCATTAATTGTGACTTGTAGGGAAACATAAATCTAGGGAAACACACAATGCATGACACAAACACAGACAATCAAACCCAAAATCACGGCACTTGGATTCACATACTGACACACCCACTGTCCTGCATGCAAACCTACACTCCCAAGGGAAGTTCAGCTGCTTCCAGGGACTGTACAACGTGGCCACAGTTCTTTACTTGGAAAAACCCTTTGTTTCACCACATTCCCTATTCTCAGTCCCAGCATGAAGACGGAATCAAGGGGCTCTCAACATGAAACCTGCAAACAGTCCCACCTTTCTCACCTCCCAGATTTCTCCTCAGCAAGTGACTGACTCCAAGATACATAGCACTTTCACTTTCCACCTGACCAGTCTGCTATTACGGAAAGAAAACATTTTGAGGATCAGATCATGCTGTATCCTTCTTGCCCAGCTCTATTATCATGTTGGTGGAAGGCAAAAAATAGATGGGAAACTGTGGAAGGGACCAGGGAACCAAAAAAGAAGAGAGCAAATCTACTCATGGACAAGCATAAAGGATAAAGAATAAAGTGGAACACTCTTACACTGTTAGAGGGAAAGCAAATTTGGTGCAGCTACTCTGGAAAACAGCATGGAATTTTCTCCATAAGTTAAAAAGAGAACTACACTATGACCCATCAATTGCACTCATAATTTTCCAAAGGATGCCAAATATTGATTTTATGGGGCACTAACACCCCAATGTTTATAGCAGCAATGTCCAGCAGTGCCAAAACATGGAAGGAGCCCAGATGTCCATCAATAGATGAATGGCTAAATAACTGATATAGGGATGCCTGGGTGGCTGAGTTAGTTAAGTGTCAGCCTTCAGCTCGTGTCCTGACCCTAGGGTCCTGGGATTTAGTTCCAGGTCAGGCTCCATGCTCAGCAGGAGCCTGATTCTCCTTCTGCCTACTGCTTTCCCTGCTTATGCCTTCTCTCTCACTCACTCTCAAATAAATAAAATCTTAAATGAAAAGAAGTGATATATAATACAGTGGAATTATGGAGCCATAAAATAAGAGATTTTTCCTATTCACAACAATGTGGATGAACCTATAGTGTAGTATCCTAAGTGAACTAAGTCAGTCAGAGAAAGAGAAATATCATATGAATTCTCTCCTTCATGGGATTGAACAAACAAAACTGATGAACACGGAATATGAAAGAAAAAAGAAAGGGAGATAATCCATCACAAATGCTTTTTAAAAAGGTTTATTTAGGGGCACCTGGGTGGCTCAGTGGGTTAAGGCCTCTGTCTTCAGCTCAGGTCATGATCCCAGGGTCCTGGGATCAAGCCCCGTATCGGGCTCTCTGCTCTACAGGGAGCCTGCTTCCCCCTCTCTCTCTGCCTGCCTCTATGCCTACTTGTGATCTGTCTGTCAAATAAATAAATAAAATCTTTAAAAAAAAAGGTTTATTTACTTATTTTTGGATTTTTGCCTTTTATGTTGTTAGTCAACATATATCATCAGTTTTGATGTAGTGTTCAATGATTCATTAGTCTATCTATACTTATAGTTATATATTATAAATGTAAAGCGATGTAATTATATATTATAAATGTAAAGCATTTGGGGAGAGGGGCAGAGGGAAAGAATCTCAAGCAGACCCTCCCCCACTGAGCAGGATCCTAATGCAAGGCTTGACCTCATGTCCCTGAAATCACTACTTGAGTGGAAATCAAGAGTCAGTCACTCAACCAACTGAGCAACCCAGGTACTCCCCAAGAATCTTACATATAGAGAACAAACTTAGTGTTGCTAAAGGGGAGGTAAGAGGGGGATGGACTAAATGGTTGATGGGTAATAAGGGGGGTAATTGTTGTGATGAGCACTGAGTGTTATATGTAATTGATGAATCTCTAAATTCCTCTCCTAAGCCAATATTACACTATGTGGTAACCAACTAGAATTTAAATAAAAACTTGAAAAACAAGAATGTAAAATCACAAAGGGTGGATTTTCATATATCCTTCAAACTTTCAGCTGAAAAAAGTACTGATGTTGTTTCACTAATTATAAGAAATTAACTACACCCAAGTCAGTTGTTATTAATAGGGAAAACTAGAGGGGAAGGATATGGAACTTCCTATATTAACTTTTCAACATATTTCTTCATCTAAATCTCTTCTAAATAGTGCCTTTTATTTTTTTAAATTTTTATTGTGTTATGTTATTCACCATAAAAATACATCAATAGTTTTCAATGCAGTGTTCCCAGATTCATTGTTCATGTGTAACACCCAGTGCTCCATGCAATACATGTCCTCCTTTTTTTTTAAGATTATATTTATTTATTTGACACAGAGAGAGAGAGATCACAAGTAGGCAGAGAGAGAGGAGGAAGCAGGCTCCCTGCTGAGCAGAGTCCGATGCAGGGCTCGATCCCAGGACCCTGAGACCATGACCTGAGCCGAAGGCAGAGGTTTAACCCACTGAGCCACCCAGGCACCCCTACATATCCTTTTTAATACCCACCAGGAGGCTCAGCCATCCCCCCAACCCTTCCCCCTAAAACCCTCAGTTTGTTTCTCAGAGACCATAGTCTCATGGTTCTTCTTCTACTCCCATTCCCCCCCTTCACTTTTTCTTTCCTTCTCCTAATGTCCTCCATGTTATTCCTTATGTTCCACAAGTAAATGAAACCATATGATCATTGACTTTCTCTGCTTGACTTATTTCATTCAGCATAATCTCTTCCAGTCCCATCCATGTTGATGCAAAAGCTGGGAATTCATCCTTTCTGATGGTTGAGTAATATCCCATTGTATATATGGACCACATCTTCTTTATCTGTTCCTCTGTTGAAGGGCATTTGGCTCTTTCCACAGTTTGTCTTTTATGACATTGCTGCTATGAACATTGGCTTACATTTGGCCCTTCTTTTCACTATATCTGTATCTTTGGGGTAAATACCCAATAGTGCATAGGGTAGCTCTATTTTTAATTTTTTGAGGAATCTCTGCACTGTTTTCCAAAGTGCCTGCACCAACTTGCATTCCCACAAACAGTATAAAGGGGTCCTTTTTCTTCACAACCTCTCCAACATTTGTTGTTTCCTGCCTTGTTAATCTTTGCCATTTTGTTTTTTTTTTTAATCAGTGTTCCAAGATTCATTGTTTATGCACCAACCCAGTGTGCTCCATGTAATACATGCCCTCCTTAATACCCACTGCCATTCTAACTGGTGCAAGGTGGTATCTCAATGTGCTTTTCATCTAATGTTGACGAACAATTTTTTCATCTGTTAGTCATTTGTATGTCTTCTTTGGAGAAGTGTCTGTTCGTGTTTTCTGCCCATTTTTTTTTTTACTTGATTATCTGTTTTTAGGGTGTTGAACTTGGTAAGTTCCTTGTAGAACTTGGATCTCAGCCCTTTGTAGTGTCATTTGCAAATATCTTTTCCTACTCCTCGGGTTGCCTCTTTGTTTTGTTGACTGTTTCCTCTGCTGCACAGAAGTTTTGATCTTGATGAAGCCCCAAAAGTTCCCTTTCACTTTTGTTTCTCTTGCCTTTGGAGACATGTCTTGTAAGAAGTTGCTATGGCTGATGTCAAAGAGGTTCCTGCCTATGTTCTCCTCTAGGATTTGGATGTATTCCTCTCTCATGTTGAGGTTTTTCATCCATTTTGAGTTTCTTTGTGTATGGTGTAAGAGAATTGTCAATTTTCATTCTTCTGTATATAGCTGTTCAATTCTCCCAGCACCATTTACTGAAGAGACTGTTGTTTTTCCATTGGATATTTTTCCTGCTTTGTTGAAGATTAGTTGACCATAGAGTGGAGGGTCCATATCTGGGCTCTATTCTGTTCCATTGGTCTATGTGTCTGTTTCTGTGCCAGTACCATGCTGTCTTGCTGATCAGAGCTTTGAAATATGGCTTGAAATCAGGCAACGTGATATCCACAGTTTTGTCTTTCTTTTTCAACATTTCCTCGGCAACTCCGCATCTTTTTTGTTTCCATACAAATATTTGGATTGTTCCAGCATTTTGAAAAATGCTGTTGGTTTTTGATGGGCATAGCATTGAAAGTACAGATTCTTCTGGGCAACATGGACATTTAGTAATATTTGTTCTTCTGATCCATGTGCATGGACTATTTTTCTATCTTTTTGTGTCTTCCTCAATTTCTTTCATGAGTGTTCAGTAGTTCCTCAAGTTTATCTTTTACTTCTTTGGTTAGGTTTATTACAAGATATTTTATAGTTTTTGGTGCCATTGTAAATGGAATCAATTCTCTAATTTCTCTTTCTACAGCTTCATTGTGGGTGTATAAGAAAGCAACTGATTTTTGTGCATTGATTTTGTATCCTATCACATTACTGAATTACTGTATGAATCCTAGTAATTTGGAGATGGAGACCTTTGGGTTTTCCACATAGAGTATCATGTCTTCTGTGAGGAGAGAGTTTGGCTTCTTATTTGTCAATTTGAATATTTTTTATTTTTATTTTTTATTGTTGTTGTTGTCTGATTGCTATTGCTAAGACTTCTAGTACTATGTTCAACAATAGTAGTGAGAGTGGGTATCCTTCTCATATTCCTGATCTCAATGGGAAGGCTCTCAGCTTTTCCTCACTTAGAATAATATTCCTTGTGGATTTTTCATAGATGGATTTTAGGACATTGAGGAATGTTCCCTCTATGCCTATACTGTGTAGAATTTTAATCAGGAAAAGATGCTGTATTTTGTCAAATGCTTTTTCTGCATCAACTGAGAGGACCATGTGGTTCTTCTCTCTTATTTATGTGTTCTATCTTCAAGATCTGAAGAATCAACAACAAATTTCTGCCAATAAGTTCTGCCAAGTCTGCTCTCACTTCTGCCCTTAACGAATCTATGTTGCCATTAATAGTTTTCTCTAGTCTGACTATTGTCTTCCTAACTGCTACCCTAAAGTCCATTTCAGATATGTGGCTTAGTTAGATCCATATCCATTAGAGCTGCCAGAGAGACCACTGTGTCTGGGATTATTCTTCATTCAGAGTTCCTATCCCTGACATTCTGTTGAGTTGTTGTTGAGGGATAGCCACCCATCATTCGGACAAGGGCCTATGTGTTTTTGAATACTCTATGTGTTTTTGAATACTGTGGAAGGTACACTTTCATCTGATGAATTTTCATAGACACATGCCTGTGAACTCTCACTGCACACAGTATTGAAGTTTTTACAATCCTTTGTGACATTGCCTGCTGGTTGCCCTGATCCATATCAATGTCTGCTACATCCTGGATACTTTAGATGAATCCAGGGCCAACAAATCACCTTTCAGATTTTTTTTAATGTTCTCTGGTTTGATTTCACTTTATATCATTACATTTTCTTCTCTTAATTCCAGTATATTCCCTTAATTCCAGCATAATTTCATTTTTCTCTCTTAATTCCAGTATAATTCAATGCATTATTCCTTGCTCATCAGGATCAGGGTACTCTATAAATTCCCTTCACACAGTTTGCCCTTCCCTCCACCCAGATCCACTTCAATAACCACCACTTGGTTCTCTATGACAAATAGCCTTGTGAAACACTGCATGCTTTGAACTTCTCACTATGTGTCATAGCATCCTTTTTGAAATCCGCTCTTACCACAAGGAGGACTCAGTGCAATGCCTATGCAATAGAATCTGAATTCCAAGTTTTCTCTCTGGGATTCTGGAAGATCCAATACTTCATGATTGCACAGGATCTATGTCTTAATATTGTTGTTCTCAAAAACAGATGCCTTCAAAAGATAAACCATTACCTGGGCTGTATCATTTTTCACGTCACCTTTGTAGATGGAACCATAAGAAATGTGGGTCTAATTTCATATTCAGAGGATCAATCACTCCATTCAAAACCTTTCCTAGGAACTGGTGGAGTTTGTTTTGTTTTGGTTTGGTTTGGTTTATTTTCACTGAGCTACCCTCTGCCTGAGTTATGATGATTCTATTCTGAAATTGTGATTTTTTTTTTTCAGTTTAGATGCTCTCGTTTTTCTTCAAAATTGAAACATGGAAACCCTCCTGATTATTTCAGTGGGTCTTGTATTTAGAATGCTCACTAGTAAAGTTAATCTCCTTCTTCATTTCCCATAGGTCAGAGGCCTCAACATGAGAGGACAATATTCCATACTCCATTCTGGGGGTTACTTTCTGTTACAATGATGTATACTTAATCACTGTAAGAGCTTTCCTGAGAGAAAACTGACAGACACTGTAGGTCACCTTTTAAGGTGTGCAGTTTCATATTTGTTGTTTGTGCGGTTTCTATTAGCATATTCACAGAATTGTGCAACATTGTAACAATGGGTTCCAGATGTTGTACATTATCCCTGCACCAGAAATTCCTTGCTCCTTCACAGAGAGTCCTCATTTCCCCTAACCTCTAAGGCCCAGGGAAACAGGAATGTACTTTGTCCTTCCAAGGATTTCCTTATTTTGACCTTTGGTATCAATGGAATAGTGCAGTGTGTGACCATTCATGCCTGCCTTCTTTATTTAGCATAATGTTTTGAAGGTCCATCGATGTTGTAGCATGAATGGGTTCTTCATGACTTTTACTTAGCTGATCAGTATTCCACTGTATAAATACTACACAGTTTGTTCCTCAGTGGAAGAACATTTGGGTTGATTTCACTTTGGGATGATTATGAATAATGCTGCTAGGAACATTCATGGGTAAGATTTTGTGTAGCCATATGCTTTCAGTTCTTCTAGGTAAATCCCTAGAAGGGGAGTTGTTGGGTCACGTGGTACCTGGGTTGTACTATTTAAATTCCTGCAAGACTCTTTCCCAAATTATTATACCCTTTTCCGTTCCTGCCCACAGTGTGTAAGGGCTCCATTTTCTCCACATCCTCACCAACGCTTATCTGTCTCTTGGAGGAGAGATGTCTGTGGGTATGAAATGACAGGTCACTCTGACTGGGCTTTGGATTTCCTTCATAGCTGACTATTTTTGACTTCTGCTCATTTGCTTCATGGTCTTTGGAAAAGTCTTAGAAAAATGAAACACGTAGTTGCAATTTAGCTGGACCTCAAGCAGCCAGGGGGCAAGTGACTCTGTCATTAAAGCCAGCAGGCATTTTGGCGTTTGCCCCTTTTTAGATTGACTATTTCTCATTGATTAGATTTCCTCAAGTTAAAAGTGTAAGATTATGTTTCTATTACTTACCTGTTGCTTTCCTTTGCCTTCCTTTGCTCAGCAGGGATGTGGTGGTAGCTGCTCAGTCCACATTCTTATCATGCTCAGACTCTTCAGGGCCTCATGTACCCTCTGGAACAAATGCAAATGTTGGAACCTGAGAGGGAAACTTACCACAGTGTGCTCCCTTCACCACTCTCCCAAATGAGAATGGAAATGGGTCCTTGTGACAGAAACTACTCAGCATCCCCAACCAGGCCTGCAGCTGCATCCACAAATCCAAAACATTGAGATTCCTGTGGGCAAATACATAGAAGCCCAAGTCAATGAGAATGTAGGAAGAGTCTACATGGGTTCTCTTCAGTTGAATCATGTTTGTTGCTGGTTCCATTATGCTGCCCACATTAAGAAGAAAGCATTTTCCTGTGAGAGATTTAGGAATTTATATTTGAGAGGAGGAGGATACATGGAGTTGTGCCTGGAGACAGTGTTATGCTCCTTCAGTATGACCCATCACCCTTCAGCTGAGCAAAGAGCTGGAAGGAACCAAATAAGTTTGACCTCGTTCACCACTAAGCTCCAAGGCTGAAGGGGAAACTGATCTCCAGACACCCTGTTCACAAATCCGTTAGTAGATACAAGCATGTGCACTGTTTAATGGAAAAAGTGCAGAAATTTCTAGGAGTATTCCAGTCATGCACCTTAATGTATGACTGGAGGATAAGATTCCTTGATGGAGCAACACTTAAGGTAGATGATGAGCTTCATGCTCTTGTCATCATTCTCAAAGACCTGCTAAACTCATGTACTCTTCAGGCCCCACATAGTGATGGAGGCAGGAAGCCAACCTATGTTGACTTGCCTTGGCCCTGTCCAGAGAGATATGTCAAGTATCACAGATTTTGGAGTGGTAATCCTGCTAGTGGCAATGTTTTAAACTAGTATTTGCATGAGGAAATTTTAAAATCTTGTTACCATTTCTTTCCCTTTCCTTCCTTTTTTTTGGGGTGTGTGTGTGTGTGTGGGTGTTGATTACATTTCTTCAACGTAGCATAAAAGACAGTGGTTCTTTCAACACTTTCAGCCTGATTTTTTTTTCAGTTTAGGAAAGGCCTCATTATCATTTTTTTTTCTTACTCATCCTAGCACAGCATTAGTTTTTGATATAGTGTTCCATGATTCATTGTTTGTGTATAACACCCAGTGCTCCATGCAATATGTGCTCTTCTTAATACCCATCACCCATATGGGCTCACCCATACACCCACTCCCTCCCCTCTAAAACCCACAGATTATTTCCCAGAGTCCATCATCTCTCATGGTTCTTCTTCACCCACGGTTTCCCCCTTTTCATTTTTCCCTTACTTCTCCTAATGTCCTCCATCCTACTCCTTATGTTCCACAAATAAGTGAAACCACATGATGATTGTCTTTCTCTGCTTAACTTACTTCACTTAATATAATCTTCTCCAGTTCCATCCATGTTGATGCAAATGTTGGGTATTCATCTTTTCTAATGGCTAATATTCCATTGTATATGTGGACCACATCTTCTTTATCCATTCATCTCTTGAAGGGCATCTCAGCTCCTTCTACTGTTTGGCTCTCATAGACATTGCTGCTATAAGCTTTGCAGGGCACGTGGCCCTTCTTTTCACTATCTCTGTATCTTTGGTGTAAATACCCAGTAGTGTGATTTCTGGGTCATAGGGTATCTCTGGTTGTAGCTTTTTGAGGAAACTGCATAATGTTTTCCAAAATGGTTGTGCCACTTTCTATTCCCACCAACAGCGTAAGAGGGTTCCCCTTTCTCCACCACCTAGACTTCTTTACACTGAGAAATGTGCTTTAAACTGGCAACACTCTCTTCTTCATACAATCATGCCCACTTATAATTTGGTTCGGGGCTGGGCACATGACTTCCATGGCAAGTTTTCATAGCCACAGGATCAGAAGGGGTGTGATTAAGTTTAGGATTAGGAGCCAGAGCACACATATAATCCCAGAGTGTTGTTTATCTGAAATATGTTTAGGAAAGCACCGATTATGTGTTTTCACCCAATCTGCTGGTGAACACATATTCTTTTTTCTTCATTACTCAAAGAATAACTATTCTTCCATATGCAGAGAGACAAGGGAAGATGTTCAGGGAATTCACACAAATGAGCTAACCTAGAGCATAGATTTGCTGTGTACAGGGGGAAAAATAAATGTACATCACACAGAGAGTAAGAAAATATAATTCAAAATCATATGCTGAAACAAAGAAAATATGACACTTAAAACTCAATATTCTACTATTGCTTATTTTCTTCCTCTGCAAGTAATTTTCATTGTTCTAGAAATGTCTGGTAGCTCAGGAATAGGAGAAATGGGTGGAGATGGTGTTTTAGACCAAGAAGGAATCTTCTCTTTATTCTCCACATGCTAGCTTTACTCCCTGAATCGCACTGAAATTTTCTCTGTCAGCTCTATTTGGATTGCAAGATATTTTCTCTCACAGAACTTGTTAAATAAAATAACAATGTGTGGGTTTGGGATCAGTTTGTGAAACCAATCTGTCTTCCTAAGGCCACACATGCCTATGGAGACAGACGCTGAGCACCTGGACCCATACTGCGTAGAGGCACAATCACTTGGAAAGCTGTACAATGACCTGTCGCCATGGGAATGTGATGAAGTACCCTGCGCCCTTCATTTCAACTGTCACTTTCTGCACTGAGAGGAAGCTGAGTAGTAATAAGTGAAGATGTTCCCTACAATGGGAAATCTGAATTGTTGTTCTACAGGTATGTACATATTCATGTTCTAAGGGCTGTTCCATCAAATGGACTAGGTAACTCTCACTAAGTTATACTTCACTTTTTTTTTTAACTTGCACCCTCCCGGTGGTCTATGGGGTTATCTAAATGTATTTTATAATTTTCATATTACTGTATAGTTGTCATTCTTCTATCAATCTGACTGCTTTTACTCTCTTCTGATATTTAGGAAATGTTCTATTTCCAATTACCAGTGTTGTACACATTCTTACAGAGAACACACAGAAATACACCACACTGCCTTCAACAGATCAGGAGAATGTTGCCACTGCAGCAATAGTCATTACTTTTGGAGAATTAGAGGAAAATTACTGGTCAAGTCTTCCTCAAAGTACATGTCAGAATCAGAGGGCAATGATTAGCAGTCTGAACACAGGGGTTTTCATAAGGAATGAAACTGGAAATTCTTAGAGGATTTTGTGAGTTACTGTGGACACATTCGTTAGCTGTTTGAGTGATACTGGGGACTGCTGGTGAGAAGGGACAATGTCATTGTCACAGTGGAACAAATATTTTGCAACTGACCGATGGAGTGTCTGCCGAGTGCTCTCAAAGAGAGTCCAGGGGTGGGATCTCCAGGCTGTGCCTATAGAGGGAATCTTCCAAGAGGAGACAAGAGCTTGTTCCCTGCCACTGTGCGATCTGGAGAGGATGAACAATGCTGAGACTTGGGACAGGATGTGTAGGAGGACAGAAGGAGCAGGTAGGTGCGCACTGAGCCAGGGTAGCCAGGCCTGCTCTTGGCCATGCCTTAGTCCAAGCCCCTCAGACCTTTGCCCGATCAAAAGCAAGTCGCTGAGAATCACAGATTTAATTCACTACACCATTCTGGAGTCAGGGACTGATTCATAGAGTTATAAGGCTGAGTTAAGATTTGGATCTTTCTCTAGTCAGATGCTTCTTCCAGGGCACCCACCCTATGCAATAGAAAGCTTAGGGCAAGACGCATGGATAAACTGAAGAGAATCATGGTTCAGGGGTCTAGGGCATTTTCACAAGAGCCCCAGGCAGGTCTCAGGTGGTCAGGGATCCCCATGCCCTGGATCTAACTACATTCCTGCTCCAGATTCATCATTCATCACTGTGGCTACTCTGGGCAAGTTTCTTCTGCTCCTCACATTTTAACTTCCCTAATTTTCAATAATTCTGATGAATTTTCCAGCAGCTTCACTGTAAAACAAGGGTGAGGATCCCTGCTTGCTACATCAACATTGCTCATGTGAGAACACAGCAGACCATAATACATGTTCCCCATGAGCTGTGACATATCTGTCCCATGGCTAAGGACAAGGCTAAGCACTAAGCTTCCATCCTCCCTTGCTGTGGAGCCATCCAACTTCCCTATCCGGCATCACCCATTACCAAATGTCCATCTCATTCTCTAGTCATTCAATAGCTGAACACTTAGAGAATAATGGTCAAGCACCAGTCCTTTCCTTTCCTTATGGCTTTACTTGGGCCAAATAAATTGATGCCTCATTTCCACATCCTAGATGAGGTAACTGAGGTACAGGGATGTCCCTGTAGTCTCTGAGGGACATGGTCCTTTGAAGTGGAATGTGAACCTAGGCAATCACATATGTTCACTCTGCTGTGTGGCATTTCTCTAGTGTCTCGCTAAAGAAATATATTTGCCCATAAAACCTGTTTGGTGGGGGTTTTAAGTGCCCACACTCTGTACCATCTTCATAACTCCCACTTTGATCCATGAGTCTCTGCTGGGCAGCTGAGGAAGAAGGCATCAGAGGACTGAACCATGTATAAAGTATGACTAATTTCCCTCTGGTCTTCTGCCTGTAATTTGCCAACAGCTCTCTTCTCTGTTACCTGTTTCCCAGGATTGTATCTGGAGGACACAGAAGATAAGGTGCCAGCCAACTCAGGAAAATCACCTGTCATCAATAGACAGACCAGACAAGGCTGCTTCTGGCCCCACAATAGTGTTCAACCCACTGATAAGCCAAAGGAAGTTATTGTGGAAACTTCTTCATGAAGTTGATCCAGAGTACTCTCTCTTTCACTAAGTAACTTATGCTAATGAGAAAGCAAAAATAAAATGTGATGGCACATTTTTCTGTAATTTCATGTGTACAAATTTAAATTTACTAGGTCAACTGGTGGTAGTATTGAACTCAAAGTTGGGTTCAATCTTATAGGAAACAAGGAAAAGTGAATTGTGGTAAATCGGAGGGGGACACAAAGCATGAGAGACTATGGGCTCTGAGAAACAACCTGAGGGTTTTGGAAGGGAGGGGGTGGGGGACGGGTGAGCCTGGTGGTGGGTATTAAGGAGGGCATGTATTGCACGGAGCACTGGGTATGACGCATAAACAACAAATCTTTGAACACTGAAAAAATTTTTTTAATTTAAAAAAAGGAAACATCTCTAGGTAAATCTTAGAACTTAACTGAATCTGGAATATAGGGAGATATAGATCTCACCCTGAGTCATTGTTTCCAAACTTTTAAAACTTAATGGAAAGGACTGGGAACAGGTTTAGATGACATAAAGGCTGAACTGATAATACAGAAAATTTCCACTAGCTACCCCTCAAGTTCCCCTAGGAATAACTTCCTACAGGGGGATAGTACATGTTTTACAACCATTGCAACCACATCGATGTATTTTTATTCATTCTCAGTGCATAATTTACACTACAACACATTCTTTGTGATTTGACATACTGTGAGTTTTGACAAATTCATATGTCAAGGATCCTCCATATGGCAACATACACAATCTTTACACCTATGTTCCTAGCAGCATGAATCACACAACTGGAATTTGCAGGTGGAGAAAGACCTATATTATAGGATTCCACTGAGAGGTACTAAGGCCTAGAGACAGGGGGAAAGGTGGAGTTATTTCCTCATGGGTGCAGAGGCATTTCCAACCTGGTGAAACAGTTTTGTGGGTAAATTGTAGGAATGGATACAAAGAATTCTGAATGACATTAACACTTCTGAGGGTATACTTGCAGATCATTAGAAACATAAATACTATGAATATTATATCCCAGGAAAACAAGGAAACACCAAAGGACTAGCTGATGAAAAGAGAACCTGTATGAGTGTACACATGGAAGTTGAAATAGTCCTTTAGTATGTGGAAAAGAGGGGGCACCTGGGTGGCTCAGTGGGTTAAAGCCTCTGCCTTCGGCTCAGGTCATGATCCCAGGGTCCTGGGATCGAGCCCCACATTGGGCTCTCTGCTCAGCAGGGAGCCTGCCTCCTCCTCCTCTCTCTGTCTGCCTCTCCATCTACTTGTGATCTCTGTTAAATAAATAAATAAAAATCTTTTAAAAAAATAAAAAAAATATGTGGATGGGTGCCTGGGTGGCTCAGTGGGTTAAGCCGCTGCCTTCGGCTCAGGTCATGATCTCAGGGTCCTGGGAACAATCCCCAAATCAGGCTCTCTGCTCAGCAGGGAGCCTGCTTACCACCACCCCCCTTTCTCTGCCTACCTCTCTGCCTACTTGTGATCTCTCTCTCTCTGACTATATATATGTATATACATATATATATATATATATATATATATGGACTCTCTGACTATATATATATGTATATATATATATGGAGAAAAGGGAATTTACACTGGGTAGGATGCATCACAGGACACTGTCATGGAAACAAGGCATGCAGCTCGTGTTTGTTGTACTTCACATTGACTGTTTCACCCTGATTAGAGCCCCTTAGCTAAAAAAGCAAAAACTCTGTTTCTCACTACTTTCCTACTCCTCTGCATCTTTTCATCCCCCAAGTAGGTGGGCCCAGCAGCAGCTCAGTCTTTACTTCTTCACCCATCATACCCATGCACTATGACTCTGTGTTCACATCAAGCAAAGCTCCCTGAATAATTCCTGAGCAACACAAGCAATTCCTGACAGTTCCTCTGTGTCCTCCAGATCCTCCAGAGGGTCAAGTGGATAATGTTCCTGATGACAGGGTGGAGGAAGGCATCCCATCTCTCCCCAAGGTAAGGTCATCTTTCCTTTTCTGAGGTAGAAATCTTTCGTATTCTCTCTCTCTCTCTCTTGCTCTCTCTCTCTCTCCCTCCCTCCTTCCCTCTCTCCCTCCCTCCCTCCCTCTCTCCTTTCTCAATCCTTTTCAGGTAGGAGAAGCACAATGTACAGTAGCGATCCTATACACAATTTCCTTGTTTGGGGCCATGTTGAGTACATGTCTGTAAAACCAACTGAGAGCTGAAACAGAAGGTAATACAAAGGACAGCATCAGTTACAACATGTATAGTAGTGAGCCTTTTCATTCACAGAAACTTTTGTTTCCTGAAAAAAATGTTGTGTTTGGGGATCAGAATGGACTAGTGCCATGGAGAGCTCAAGCCTTTTCCATAGGTGTCCTCTTTAATTTGGGGGAGCCATCGACCCTGTATACGTTCTGGTTTCCTGAAATCGTTGCAAAACACTGTATATAAGAGTGTGATCCTCACAATGGTTCTTTTCTCTATTTGCAGGTGGAGGCAGGAGGAACAAAAAATTTGTGCATAGCCTAGCGACAGTCCTTTTTCACACAAAATCTAGGTGATGCAGAAGGTGGGGGTGCCCTGACTCCTTTGGAGAAACACTCAGGGTCCAGGTTCCCACAGACAATGTGGGTAAGGGAGGCAGTGATAGAAATCACCCCTACTATAAAACTATAACCGTGTTCCACAGACTCTAGAAGGAAGTCATGAAATTAGGTGTGGTTTTTGTGTATGAGGGTGGAAAGCTGTCTATGTATGAGTCTATGCAGCATGATTGTAAACATGACTGCATGAGTGTATGGTGTGTGTGTGCGTGTGTGTGTGCACATGCACACACACACGTGCACACACACATTTCCTCAGGAGCTCTTTCTCACTTAACCAGCACTGTGCAAGGGTTGGCTTTCTAAGGAGAAAAACAAAAACACTCCTCATGTGCATGTTTTGCCTACATTGACTCATTCCTCCTTCTCTGCATTTGTATCTGGGGAATGCTTCAGTATTCCTTTCCATGACCAGAGATGGAGCCGACATGAATGGCCCTAGCTCTTGACTTCCTGCATGGAAAGGTCACAATGTGAACCAAGGCCTAGGTCCCACTGTTGATGTTCCAGGCTGCTGACCTGCACTTATCTCTCAGCCACAGGGTCATTAGAGAGCAAGGGAGTTTCTGCATCCGAGTCCATGACTGGTAGTATCAGAGTCTACAGAGATCCTCCAGACAGCCAAAACATTAGAAGGAAGCCCCAGTGGCCACATAAAGCATGGTAGCTATAGGGGCACTTCACAGCTGATGGGGCCTAGCACTGATGTGCTACGCACCTAGAAAACTCGCAAGGTCCTGGTCAGCCCTGAGATTCTAAGGGATGAGAGGGCCCATGCAAGACAGTGTGAGTAACATCTGTCAGTGCTGGGGTCATTGCTTGGTCGTAGCTGAGCCAGAGAAGAAGCCAGGAGAGATTTCATTGTATTTGAGGACATTTGCATAAGCCTTACAAATGCTCAGCTCCTGCAATCACACACCCAAGGGACAGTGGGAAATAGGAACTCAGTGGAAACCTCAGTTGTGAGCTTGGTGCCTAATACCCCTGTTGCAAATCCCCTGCACAGCTGGGTGAGAGTGTTGGCCCATGCCCCTTGGTTCCTCTCCATAATGAACCTTCCACTGGCTCGATGGTCTGTATGGGATAATTGGTCCATAACTTAGTGGACACACATGGACACACACAAACATGCCCAGACACACACACACACACACACACACATTACATAGTTACATAGGATGGGAAGACTGGAAGGGAAACATGGATATCACATGATGGATAATCATGAAATTCTACTCCTGAGACCAAAACTAAACTATATGTTAACAAACTTGAATTTCAGTGAAAAGAAAAAGAAAAATGGGCATTTTAAAATAGTACAATGTCAGTATTTCATGTCTTCCATAAGTGATTTACTTTAGGATAATTGATTCGTGAACAACTATAATAGAATATTTGCCTAGGATTGATTTCAGTCTCCCAGTAAAGTAGAAAGTCTTACAGAGACATGATCAGTACAGTAGCAGCCTATGGGCATCCAGGGGGAAGAACTGGTATACAAACAAGAGAGCAGCAATTTAGCTGAACCTCAG
This sequence comes from Taxidea taxus jeffersonii, assembly GCA_003697995.1. Classification (NCBI taxonomy): domain Eukaryota; kingdom Metazoa; phylum Chordata; class Mammalia; order Carnivora; family Mustelidae; genus Taxidea; species Taxidea taxus. Next base: position 61,875 of record ML109448.1, on the reverse strand, counting down.
AGATGCAGGAGAGGTCATGGGACCCTGTCATTACAACATAGCATGCATGTCAGGGTTAAGCCTTTTTTAGACTGACTCTTTCATATCAAATAGTCTCCCCATAGCAAGAAAGCCAAAGGTCCATTTTCTCATTTCCTTCCTGTTCCTCCACTCTGCCTTTCTTTGTCCAGCAAGGAGGAGATCCCAGCAGCAGCTCAGTCCATCCTTACTCACCACCCATAGGCACACTGCCACACTGTTCCGCATCCAGCAAAGCTCCCTGGCTAGTTGCTGAGCAGCATCACTGGGTCCTGACAGGTCCTATGTCTCCTCCTAGCTCCCACGGAGTGCCGGAGTGCCTTGTACAAGAGCTTCCTGTCTGGATGCCACAGGAAGAAGCCCCAACCCTCTCCAAGGTAAATACTTTTTGTCTAAGAGAGACATTTTGTTTTCTTCTTCAAGAGAACTAAGCTATTAAATTCAGAGCCTGGACATCTCAGGTGATATACCTAATTATGTCAGTGTGATACCTGATATATTAGGGTATTTTTGAAGGACAACATCAGCTACAAGCTGTATGGTAGTGAGCACTTTCCTCAGCAGAAGTGTTTGTCTTTGGATTTTGGTTTCCTGATCAAAATGGTCTTGCAAGATCTTGTATGAAATGCTCGAGCTTTGTCCCTGTCCACTGTGTTTTGTTCATTGACTCAACCCCTGGCTGCCATTTGGTTTCCAAAATAGAACAAAACACCTGTGTAAACATGGTATAGTGTGATGCATTCCTCATACTGTTGTCTTTTCGCTAATTGCAGGTGGATGAAGAAGAACATACAGGTCGGATTTTTATAAAACTCGTCTTTTTCAAGCCAACCATCACTGATGAAGGTCAGAAATGGTTGTCTGCTTCAGTCTGCAGGAATCCACCCTGATTCTGCATTCCTTTTGGGAATGGGTGTTGAGATTTAATGAGAGAACTTGTCCTGTTAGGAACTATGACCTTGTTCTACATTCTCAGAGGCACTAGGTCATTTAGGTGGTGTGGTTTCTGGTTTGTGAGGGTTGGGGTTGGCTGTGTGCATCTGCGTGGTGCAATTATTAGTGTGTGTGTGTGTGTGTGTGTGTGTGTGTGTGTGTGTATCTGTCTGTCTGTGTTTCCTCAGAAGGTATTTCCCACTTACACAACAGTCAAACTTCTCCAAAAAAAGGAAAATCTCAACACTGCACATAGAATGCATATAAATGCATTGCATACAATACCACTTTCCTCTCTCAACACGCTGTACCTGGAGATTTGCTTAAAACTCCCTTTTCTCAGAAGGAGATGCTGCAGGGATTAATGGCCCAGTTCTTGCCTTCTATGTGGAAAAGTAAAAGTAGGAACCCAGGCCCATGTCCCAGTGCTGTAGCTCTGGGACACTGATCAGCACTTATCACTCAGCTATGGGACCATCTGTCACAGAGCAAGTCCCACATCCATTACATACCTGGAGATGCTCATCTACAAGGTCACAACATTGCCCAACATTTTAAGTGCCCTTTGTGGACAAATAACCCAGGGCAGCTCATGTGCGTTTAACAGCCCATTGAAGACTAGTCATTAGTGAGGACCGAAGAGAGAAAGCCCACATGCTTGTGGTGAGTCCAGAGATTGTGAAAGGTGTGGATGTAAGTCCCACATAGGACCATGCAAGTCAACATCTGTCAGATGTGGGGCCAATTCTCATGCAGGACCAAAGCCCATGATAGCAACTCCCCACTTCCTTCACCTTCACCCCCAGTGCTTGGCAACCAATCCTCTGCTCTCTGCTTCTACGACTTTGACTGTTTTCTGCACCTTATGGTCATGCAAACACATAGGATCTGTGTTTCTGTGATTGGTATATTACACTTAGAATAAGGCTCTGCAGGCTCATTCCTGGTTCTGCACATGGTAAGTTCACTTCTCTTTTGAAGTTGGAATAATATTCACTGCACTTAGGTACCACATTTTCATCAATTTTTCAATTCACCTGTGTATGGACACGGGGGCTGTTTCCATTTCCTGGTTATTGTGTAGAACGCTGCAGTGTTTATAACGTTGCAGCTCTGTGCTAGAGAGGCTGGTTTCCTTTCCCCTCACTCGATGCCGAGAAGTGTGACCACTGGAATATGTGGTACTTCTATTTGCAGTTCTTTGAAATACTCGTTATTGTTTTTCATTCATTATGTCTGTACCATTTTATATTCTGTGTACCAAGGTTCTGATTTCCCTTATTCTCATCAATACTCCCTATGGTTCTGTCTGTATTTCCGTCTTTCCTTAGCCTCCCCCCACCCTCTGCCCTCCCTTTTCCTTTCCTTCTTTTCTTTCTGTAACTGGCATCTGAACAAGTGAGGTGATATCTCATTGTCCTTTGAATTTGCACATCCACGGTAATCAGGGATGTGAGCAGGTTTTCATATGTCTGTTGGCCATTTGTACATCTTCTTTGAAGTAATGTCCATTCAAGTCTTTCTCCCATGATTAAACTGGGTGGGTGGCTTTCTTGGGTTGTTTTTGCAATTTACATGCAGGAGTTTCTTACATATTTTGAGTCTTAGCTCCTTTTGCAATGTGAATTTGCACATGTCTTCTCCCTTTCCATTCTCTCCATTGTTGAAGGGCCTATCCTCCTCCATGGTGTAGTCTTGGTGTCCTTGCTCAGGATCCTGTACCCGTGCTGTGTGTTCATTTGGGGGCTCTCTATGCTGATCCATTGTTCTCTCTGTCTGTTTTTATGGCCGTACCATATGGTTAGAGTATTGTAGCTTGCAATGCGTTCTAAGTCAGGAAGAATGGGGCTTCCACTCTTCTCTCATGCTCAAGATTGTTTTCGCTATTTGAGGTTCCCTGGGGATTTTGGTATTATCTGTTCTGTTACTATAAAATGACACTGGGATTTTGATATGGGTTGCATTGAAAGGTACACTCCTGCTACTAAGACCTGGGGCACTGACCTTACCATTTTGGTGTCCCAGGACCTCAAAGAGTAACTGGCATGTGTGCACAGTCTCAGGAAATACCTGCAAATGAATGATCCCATCAGGCCAGCACACTACTCAGCAAGGAATAATGAAGGGATGGGCACTTATGTCTTCATCTTTGGATTCTACAGCTCTGTTATCCAGGGTGCTAGCCATTAGCTTATATCTCTGTGTATAACTGATTTCATTCCATCATTCCTTAACTCATTTAATTCCAAGGAAAGGAAATATCATATTGTTCAGTCACACTAGCCACATTTCATGTGTATCCCTAAGAGTTGGAATTGGGTCCTTATGTTTGGTGGTGAGAGCTATAATAAACTTGAACAACGGAATGTGAATGGTGATTCCTGTAGCATCTCTATCACATCTCAGATTCGCAACTGTGATCAGTGTCTTACTGAAGGGCTCCAATTCTTCCAAGCCTAACAAACTTCTGGGAACCCATGGAAAAATTCAGGAAGATGCTGGGTGACTCACTACAACCTCAACCAGAGTAGGAGGAATGGCTGGGCCCCTCTCTCCAATAATGGGATTGCTCATGCCTGTGTCTCTATAGATTTGTTTGCAGAGATCCTGAACGATGATACCAACCAGAGTGGGAAAGATGCTCCTGATCCGAACAGCACTCAGGTATGAATCAATGGGAGAGGGCTCCAGGTAACAGTCAGGTTGCAACCACTGATCTGGAGACTGCAAAAGTGCATGTGAAATCAGAACAGGGAAATAGGTATAGAAGACTGATTTGCTCACTTCATTTCTTAATGACACGAGAGGAATTGTGTCTGTAGGCTTTGAGTGTGCTGTCCTGGAAAAAGTCTGTTCTTGCTTTGCTCTCTGCAACTTTCATTCCCATGAAACCTGTACTCCCCTCCCGCTGCCACTGCTGAATGTCTGATCTTGGTTTTGTTTGCTTGGCACCTCTTGGGAATTGTGCCCCAGAGATTAGGGGACCATTCTGTTAATGACTTATCATGAATGTATTCTGGCAGGGACACAACTCTCTCACAGACACCTGACCCAGAGTCAAATTTCTAGTGTGTGCCAGGTGGTCAAGGAAAGGTAACACTCACCTGTACAACTTCTAGGACTTGTAACACCATCTTCCTCCTCCTTTCCTTCCCTCCTTCCTTCTTTCCTTCTTTCTTCCTACTTCCTTCCCTGCTTCCTATTTTCCTTTCTTCCTCCCTTCCTTCCTTCCTCCCTCCCCCCCCCCCTCCATGCCACTCTACCTCCTATTTCCCTTCCTTCCTCTTTCTTTCTGTCATCTTCCTTTCTCTCTTCCTTTCATCCATCTTTCTTTCTTCCTTCCTTCCTTCTTTCTCTTTCTTTCTTTCTTTCTTTCCTTCTTTCTTCCTTTCTTTCCTTCTTCCTCTCTTCCTCTTCCTTCCTTCCTTCCTTTCTTCCTTCCTTCCTCTTTCTTTCCTCCTTTTTTAAAAATGATTTTAGTTATTTGACTGAGAGATATACAGCAAGAGAGGGAATAGAAGCAGGGCATGTGCAAGAGGGAGAAACAGGCCTCCCACAGAGCAGGGAGGGCGATGCAGCACTTGATCCCAGGACCCTGGAACAATGACCTGAGCCAAAGGTGGACACTTAACAACTGAGCCACCCAGGTTCCCCTGAAACACCATAGTTCTATGATGCTTGCGCCTCCTTAAGGACCACTCCCACAGCTGCATTGTTAAAGAAATTCCCTCTGGCATCACTGCATACACTACAGTATCTTTTCCCAGAGTCACATAAGGGCATGTGCTTCCGTCAGAAAAAGGTCCGTGTACAGCTGCACTGCAGAAGGTCCATGGTGGGCAATCATTCTAGAGGACTGTGTGAGGGGCTGCTGGGCCTGTTTCAAACTCTTGTACTCACAGCCCCACTGACCTGTCACTTGTGATCTTTCTGTCATTGTCTTGTCCCAGGGCAGAACCTCTGGGCAGTGGGCCAAAGGGTCACTGCTCCTCTCAGTACCAAGTACTCCTGTCAGATGGTGTCAGTCTTGCCCCCTATCACATCCTTGTCATAACCACCCTGTGACCTTTCCTCATGCTTTCCTTCCAATGGTCAGGGCAAACCCCTGGCAGATGCTGTATGTTTATGTGGCCACACAGCTGTCCATTTCCCAGGGCCTCGCTGAGAGACAAAGGGAAATTGGACAAGTTACCATCCTCTAAATTTCACTCACCCTTTATAATGGTTCTAGGAGTTGGGGGAGGGGTAATGTTGTCTCCTGAGTATGCTCATGTCAGGCTCAGGACAGACACAGGCTACATGGAGGTAATTGACACTTTCTCCCTCAAGGTCCTCAGCAATGCCAGACCCAGGACAGCAACTACCCAACAAGGGTGTTGCCCTTGGTGTCCAGTTCCAGCTTTGGTGCTCCTGGAACCATCGGACAGTTACACACTCGGAATAACTGTTCAGGGGCACTTGACCGTTACAGGCCTCAGAAACAAGCTGTGTACACTTCTAACCTGGAGATAAGACGGGGGACCCCTGAAGACAAGATAAAGGGACCCACTGAGACTGCCACCACCCCTGAGGTGGGTTGAGAATCACTGCTGAAGACCTAGCCTCTGAGGAGGAAGCAGCACTCCAGGTCACGCCCAGTGCACTTCTGGGTGACACTGAGGCCATCTTCAATGACAGCACTGGACAGCCTTCCAGTTCTTTCTCCCTGCCTGAAGCAAGGTGACCAGCTGACCTCTAGCCCCCAGCAGGAATACAAGGAGGAGAGATGCAGGAAGACACACAACTGCCAGGGCCCAGTGGCCACCCTGGATTCCAACTGAGGGGCAGCTCTGTGCATCCCCTTCCAGTCACCTCTTCACAATCACAGTCCCCAGCTCTGACCCACTGGCTGACTGACCCCTGCTGACTCCCATTATCAGGCAAAGCTGACCTGCTGGGTTCCCAAAGTATCAGGCAGGGCTGACCTGCTGGGTTCCCAAACCACTGCCCCTGCCCCCTCCATCTCACCAGGCAAGGAGTCTGCATGAGAAGCCCATCTCCTGATAGGCCAGCTCCAGAAGCAGCTGCAGTCCCTGTCCCCATTTATGGTGAACCTCCTCCCAGATTCCACTCTCATGGGGAGAGGGAGGAGGCCCTGTGCAACCCAAGGCCTCAGTGACAGCTGAAGCACATGCCAGTTGTGCCTTTCCTCCTGCTCCCAGCATTTCTGAAATGGGAGTCCCCACCAGACTCTGTTTTCAACTGGTAGAGCTCCCCTTCCACTCCAGTCCTAGTAGTGCCCGTCCTCAGGCCAGCCTGCCCATCACTGCTGCTGCCACATCCAGCCTATTATCAGCACACCTGAAGGTCCGGCTCCGTAGAGATAACTGTTTTGAACCACTACTGTCCCTAATATCACATTCCTAGGGGCCCACCCTCTCAGAGCTCCCTGACTTCAGATAAAAGCCTAGCATTGCTGCCTGCCTCACTGCATACAGGGGGCTCCTTTCCCAGGCCTCTCTTCTTAGGAGACCTATCTCTGGTGAACACAGCAGGAGCATTCTTGCCTTGAGGATGCTGTATCCATCCCCTACCCAGGGCATGTTAGACCCTAAACTGCTGGATCATGGACTCTGATGTTTTCCTCCACGTCTGGATTGTCTTCTTGGGGCTCAAAAGACAAGTGCTTGGCCTCAGAAAATAGCTTCCTTGAGAATTACCCAATGTCAGTCTTCCTCCCAGGCTGGACCATGTGTGAGCCTCATTTAGAAATAGAGAAATGCATGGATAGGCCTGCCTCTGTGATCCTGGAGCCATCTGAGTGCCTACAGATATAGCACTCCAACCACAGCCTCTGTCCTACAATGTTGCCCAAAGGTGGATGTTTTAAGGCTGTTGTTCAAACCATGTGGCTTCAGTCCTCATGGGGCAGTAGATGGAAGTACTCATCTCATATTTCCCTCAAAGCCTGGATGTGGTGGGACTCCTGCCAAGCTTGACTCCTCCGCTCTCCCTGTTTCCTTCCCAAGGCCTCCGTATCTCTTCCAGAACTTCTTATATATACTTGTTTCTATTCCTCTATATGATTCTGATGTTCTTGTGCTCTGTCAATCAAGGGTTCAAAAGCATTGATTTGGGTGAGGGGTGGCATGGGAAACAGACCTGTTTCAATTTTCCCATGGCTCAGCTAACAGTGTATAGAGAGTAGAACACTTTGGTGGCTAACTGAGCCCTGCATATGAAAGTGTGTTTGGGACTTAAAGATACAGCCCAGGGTATCTAGGGTCCCAGCGGACAGATACACCGGGAGACTTATCCCGGCCTGCTGGAACTGCAGCTGCTCAAACACCTCTCAGACCTGGAGCAGGCTGGACATCCCTACTGTACACACCGTATGGGAGGGGAAAAAAAAGACAAAAGGGAGAGGGAAGAAACCTCAAGATACTCTTAACAATAGAGAACAAGGGGTGCCTGGGTGACTCGGTTAAGTGTTTGCCTTCAGGTCAGGTCTTGATCTGAGTCCTGGGATCAAGCCCGACATTTGGCTCGCTGCTCAGCAGTGAGACTCCTTTTCCTTCTCTATCTGCCCCTTCCCCAACCCCTGCATGGAGTTCTCTCTCTCTGTCTCTCTATATCTCTCCCCATCTCTCTATTTCAAGATTATTAAAATCTTAAAAATGGAGCTCAAACTGAGGGTTGATGGAGGGAGGCAGGTGGGGTTCATGGGCTTCATGTGTGATGGGTATTAAGGAGGAAGGGCACTTGATATGAGTTCAGGGTGATTGTTGTATCCAAGTGATGAATCACTGAATTCTACTCCTGAAAACTACTACTACTGAATTCTACTACTGAAAACCAGTATTTCACTATATGCTACCTAGCTAAAATTTAAATAAAATTTTGAAAAAAAATAAGAAAAAATAAGGAAAGAAATTAAAGTAAAAATAAATACAAGCCTTCTCAATGCCATAATTAAAAGACAGAGCATCAAAATGGATTTTAAAAACAGAAGAAACTGCTATAAGGAACTCATTTGAAGAAACTAACTTTAATTGTCAGAACACAGATTACAAAAGTAAAGAAGCAGAAAAAGCTAAGCCACCATGCTAACAGAAATTAAATGTAACCCAGAGTAGCTACATTCATTTCAATCAAAGCTGACTTCAGATCCAGGAAAATGGGCATAGATAAAGAGAGGCATCATCTAAAGAGTAGGGGGTCCATTCTCCTACAAGACACAAACCATCCTTCACCTATATACAGCATCAAAATATGTGACACAAAAACTGTTGATGATGTGAAAGAAAAATGGAAAAATCCACTCCCTTGGTGGACTGACATTCAAATACCAAAATTCACTCATTATTCTAACGTGAAACCCTCCTCTTTCAGGAATTGATACATGCATTATGCATAAAGTCTTTGAGGATGAACAGAATAGTATCTTCAGTCAACTGAATCTAAAAGAGATTCATGAAATAATGTATCTAGCAAAAGCAGAATACACAGTCTTCCCAAACTCAGCAGAGCATTCAACAGAATAAGCACATTCTGCTGGGGAGACCACACACCTCATGAAATATAAAACAAGAGACCTCATACACGTTATGTTCTCAGACCCAAAAGAATGTGACCATAGGAGGCTAAAGCAGAAAAATAACTAGAACATTCCAAAACCTGTTGAGACTACACAACGCATGAATCAAACAGACAACACTCAAAAGAATGTTCAAATATTGGGGTGCCTGGTTGGCTCAGTGGGTTAAGCCTCTGCCTTAAGCTCAGGTCATGATCTCAGGTCCTAGGATCGCTTGGCAGGGAGCCTGCTTCCCTTCCTCTCTCTCTGCCTACCTCTCTGCCTACTTGTGATCTCTGTCTGTCAAATAAATCTTAAAAAAAAAAAAAAGAATGTTCAAATATTTTCCAACTAGTGAAAATGAATATACACCTTTATAAAATGTATGGAATACAATGAAAGCAGTCTTTGAGGGAAATTTAGAGCACTAAATACATTAACAAAACAAAGATCTGAAGCAATCTGCTAGATAAAAGAACAATGTAAGTCTCAAGCAAATCAAGAAAAAAGAAAAAAAGAAAGAAA
>ML109448.1:0-47844 GCA_003697995.1 Taxidea taxus jeffersonii | reverse complement strand
GAGCCCCAGGCTCTCTGCTCAGCGGGGAGCCTGCTTCCCCTTCCTCTCTCTCTGCCTGCCTCTCTGCCTACTTGTGATCTCTGTCAGTCAAATAAATAACAATCTTTTAAAAAAATAAAATAAAATCTACTTTGTCTGATAGAAGGATGACTACCCTTGGTGTATAGTTATGCCGGCTTTCTCTGGATGTCAATTGCATAACAAATGTTTCTGCATCTCCTCACTTTTCAGTCTGCTGGTATCTGTAGTTCTAAAATGAGTCTCTTGTAGGCAGCCTACAGTTGTTTTTGTGTGTTTGTTTGTTTTATTCATTCTGATGTGCTACATTGTTTGTTTGGAGCATTTAGTACATTTACTTTCTGAATGATTATTTTTAAATTTTTTTGTTATCTTTATCATTTTTTATTATGTTAGTCACCATACAATACATCATTATTTTTTGATGTAGTGTTCCAAGATTAATTGTTTATGTGTAACACCCAGTTGTTATGTGTAACACCCATTGTTATGTGTAACACCCAGTGCTCCATGCACTCCGTGCCCTTCTTAATACCCATCACAGGCCAGCCCATCCCCCACTCCCCTCCCCTCTAAAACTCTCAGCTTGCTTCTTGAAGTCCACAGTCTGTCGGGGTTCATCTCCCCCTCCGATTTCCACCCCTTCATTTTTCCCTTCCTGCTCCTAATGTCCTCCGTGCTATTCCTTATGTTCCACATATAACTGAAACCATATGAGAATTGACTTTCTCTGCTTGACTTATTTCACTCAGCATAATCTCCTCCAGTCCTGTCCATGTTGATACAAAAGTTGGATTCAGACTGATGATTGAAAGGTATGAATTTAGGGTGATTGGTTCCCTATAAAGTTGGTGTTTCTGGTGATGTTCCTTGGTCCTTTGTAGTCTTTGTTGCTTTTGGTCCTTTTTTCCACACTCAAAGAGCACCCTTGAATATTTCTTGCAGATGGTTTAGTAGTCACGATGTATTTTAGTTTTTGTTTGTTTGGGAAACACATTCTCTCTCCTTCGATTTCCTGAGTAATGGTTATATTAAAAGAGTTCCAAAAAATAAAAATAAATGGATAAATAAATAAATAATAAATAAAATAAAAGATAAATGGGTTGTATCCTATCCTGAAGCCTGAAGCTTCAGGACGTGTTTCAGAGTGTGCATTCTGCTATTGTGTTTTGCTGCTCCTTCCCTAAGGTCAATCCTCTGCAGAGTTTCTCCTTGCCCCCAGTGCAGAGTGTCTGGACTTTGTCCACTTTGTGGCAAGATTTAACCGTACCTTAGTTAACCATGCCTTAGTCTGCTTGTTAAATGAAGCTAGAGTTCAACAGAAAGGGAGCTAGATCTTATTTCGCCTAGACCTAAAGCTTTGAAGTACTCTATGATCAATAAACCTGCTGCATGGGAAGGATCTGTACTGGTCTTCTGTGAGAGGGGTCAGCTGCACAGATTCTTAGGTGAACTCACCTTAGTAGAGATGCACCTGCAGGGCACAGGGGTCAGGGCTTGGTGTAAGAGGCTCTGGCCTCTACTTGGTGGTACTGTGTTGCTCACTGTAGTTGGTCAGTGCTGATGGGTGGTGGAGAAAATGGCAGCGCCCCACTCTCTTGTTCCCAGAGAGGGGAGTTCACATCCACAACTCTTTAGATAACCCCCACAGAAGGGAATCACTTGCCCCTCTTATGTCTCCACCTTCCATTCCACCCTTGCCTTTACCATTTGTGTCCAAGCTGTCTGCCTGCCAGTGGCACACTATTGTGTTTTATGACAGGAGCAGCTGGCTTTCAAAACTCCCAAATTTTAGGGGCTGGTGTGGCATAAACCTGCACAGATTCTCTGGGGAGGGTCTAGCCACACTGTGGCCAGGTGCTGGTTGGTCCCAGAAAATGGTCACACGACCACAGAATGGTTGATAGCTTATTGTATAGGGCATCAAAAAGCCAGCACCAAAGTTCACTCCCCTCCGCTGGTGTCTTGCATCTTATACTAATGAACAGGGAAACCAGTTGGCAGCTTCCTGGTCTCTGTGCCCAAAGAGTCCCTACCACCTCTCCCAAAGGTACTCCAAGAAGGGGAACTGTTTCTCACCATGCAACCCAAGGGATCCTCAGAGCACCTTGCCTATTCTCAGGCCTCCAGCTTCTGTCCCCACAGGAGCACCACCAATCCCTCCAGGAATGAACCCAGCAATGGCGTGGGTTTCTAAATCCCAGAGGAATTATTCCTTCACCTATCCAGCCCTGGGAGTGGTCTTTCAGGAAGAGAAAATGGAGGACAGAAGCAGGAGGGTGATGTGACAAGTCCTGTCAGTTAAGACGGAGAGAATTGACTTCTCACCCAGCACATGACACACACTAGAAGAATTTAGTCTCCATGTACAAGTGTCTCTGAGAGAGGTCTTGTGTTGCCAGATAATACATCCACCATAGGTCCCTAACAAGAGGATCCTCAATCTTTCATGCATAATTCCCAAGTGCTGGTAACCAACAAAACCAAGATTTGACATTTGATAGTGGCAAAGGGAGGAAAGTGCTGGGATAGATTACTTTTTAGAGAACAGAGCAAGAAAAGATGTGTACAAACCCAGCACACTCAAGATCCCTGGATGCAATTCCTCTTACTATTATGTCATGAAATTATGAAATAAACAAATCCATCTTCTACACATATTTCCCTTTCCTTTCTGATTTCATATTCACCTTCCTCAGTCTCCAGGTCATCCGGGGCAACATGACTGTTACCTGGAACCCCTCCCACTGGTTTTTACTCAGTGTCATTTCCTACCTGGAGAGTCTTCCACCTCACTACTGGAGTCCACAAGCCAACCTCTAGAAACACAAGCAGGAACAAACATGTTATTAGACAGAGTGGCCCGGCTGTTCCTCCTACTCAGGTTCAGATTATAGTGGGACATGCAGCATCTCCCTGATCCTTCTAGTGGGATTCTCAGACCTCTGCTGGCCTTGATGGGGTCAGAACGCTTCAGCAAGATGGAAATCACAGTGGCAAACCTTCAAATGAGACTGAGATGCTAAAGGAATCGTCATTTGCATTCTCAGTTCTACAGGCAGATTATAACGTTCACCTCCAAATTTAGCAATATGAAATTCCATCTGTCCTAGAAAACATGAAATTCTCTTAGTGTGTCCCTGTAAGGGGAGCTTACTTTACTTTGTTGTTTTTATTTTACTTTAGTTCATTGAATTGATAAATGATTTTGTAAAATTAACTTCAGAGAGTCACATCCATCTAGGGGCTTTCGTTCTGGATAGCGCAGCTCTAGAATCCAAAGAGGATGAAGACATTACCTCTCCCTCCCTGTCTATTCCTTGCACAGTATTTGCTGGCCTGATCTGATCATTCAAGTGTGGTTTTTCCTGGGTTCTTGCACAAGTGTCAGGCATTACCTGAGGCCTTGGGAAACGAAAACAGTAAGGTCAACAGCCAGGTCCTTAAAAAATCATGTACATATTCAATGCCACACCTATCAAAATCCCAATATCATTCATAGAAACAACAACACAATCTTGAAATACATATGGAACCACAATGGACCCCGAAGAGCCACAACAACACTGAAAATAAACAACAAAGATGGATGCTCCATACTTGCTGACTTTCAGACATTTTAGAAAGCTACACTAAACTAACCAAGGTGGGGCAGGCATAAAAATAGGCACATAGACCAAAGGACTTGAATAGAGAGCCTGAAAATAAACTTTTACATACATAGCCACTTGATCTTTGGCAAGGGTGCCAAGACTACACAATGAGGAAAGAATAGTCTCTTCAAGTAAGAGAAGGAAAAGGCAACCTACAGAAGGAGAGAAAATATCTGCGAACCTTATAGCAGAAAAGGTGTTAATGTGCAAAAAGGAAACAAAAGGAACTGACTGAATCTGAGAATGGGGAGAAAACGTGATCTCTTGGCTCCAAAGGAAATAAACCAAAGGCCAAGGGGACTGTGAAAGATGCTCAATCTAACTAACCATCAGGGAAGTGTAATCCAAACAAACCCCACATCCATTGGGATGGCTTTTACAAACATATGAAACAAGGATTAAACAACAAAAACAACCACCACAACAAAACAGGTGTTGGTAAGAATGTGAAAACATCAAATTTGTGTATGCCATTAGTGGGAATGGAACATGGTGTGGCCATCATGGAAAACTGTGCTGAGTTTCCTCACATTGCCAAGAGTACTCCCCATGGATCCAGCAATCACATGTCTGGGTATTTGTCCAAAGGAAATGAAAGGAGTATCTTGAAGATACATCTGCAATTTCATTCTCATTACAGCACTTCCACAGTACCCGGGATATGGGAAAAGGCCCATTGTTCATTGATAATCAATGTTGAAGAAAGGTGGTATATCCATACAGTGGAATATTATTTAGCCTTAATAAAGAAGGGAATGCTGTCATTTGTAGGAACATGGAAGACCTGGAGCTCATTAAACTAAGTCAAATAAGCAAATGACAGAAAAGCAAAGACTATGACTGCATTTCTATGAGCAGTCATAGTCAATGTTACAGAAGCAGAAACCAGATGGGTGCCAAGCATTGATGAGTTGCTTTTCTATGCGTGTGGGATTTAGTCATGCCGGGTGAAAGTAGAGATCTGCTGCTCAGCCATGTGCATTGAGTTAACAATACTGGGCTGTCTACTTGGTGAAACTGGTCAAGAGCATTGATGTTATGTGAGGTTTTTTCCACTAGTAAAGCATGAGTAAAAGAAAACACAAATGTTAAAAGGAAAGAAAGAAGAAAAAGAAAGAAAAGAAGAGAAGAAAGTAGTGGTTGGGAGGAAGGCAAAAGAGTCACACTGTTGGTTGAGAAGATGACAGAAAGGCACTCTCTGTAGGTGTTAAAGATGTCTGCACAGTGTTCACTGTTGTGAACCAGAGACTGTGTCCTTTCTCATTTTCATTCAGGAAGGGGCCAAACATCATCCAAAGTGTGCACAAGGTACACTCAGGTACTACTGCCTCTCCTGATCTTTGGAATCACTCACCAGCAGTGGAAACTATGACCTATAGATTTAGGATTTCTAGGCACCCTTGTATCAAGTAGAGTGTTTCTAGGGCAAAGGAGCAACATTTGAAAATCAAGCAGTCTCGTGATTTTGTTTGATTCTTTGGGGAAAAAACCTATATGGAAATCAAATCCTATTAAGACATATATTTCTCACAGAGTTGATGTTCCAAAAAACAAAACAACAAACAAACAAAAACTTAAACCATAGCATGGCTCAGTGTCCATTGTTATTGACTTAAAATAACCACCTTGACTTGCTTATTTGTAGAGGCCATCAGAATAATCCATCCATCTCCCGTGGTCGATGGATGGGACATGAGTAGTGACACTTCTGTCACACTTCTGAGGTTCCCTTTACCCACATGCAAAATGTGCTCCTTCATCCTCCTAACTAGGAAGCTGAGTGCCCACTCTGATGCCCAGTCTCTGAAGAAGACCTCTTGTCTCTCATTTCATATGACACTGTTTTGCCCAACACAAAAGAACCATGGCAATGATCATTGGAGGGAGACTCATTCTCTTTGTGGGAATGAGTTTTATTCTTTTATTCCTTATTCTGAAGGTAAATGTTAGACCTTGGTGGGGAAAGAGGGAGTGAACTCTCCCCCACCCAAATTCCTGGGACTCCTCCTTTCTAGATTCCCACCAGGTCTGGGTGTGGGCATGTGGTGGCGCCGGAGGCCACCTGCTGAAGGAAGGAGCCATGCCCCAGCACTCACTGCTTCAGAGGGGCTTGGGAAGACTTACTTAGATGAAGAGTGTTTTGAGTGAGTGAAGTGCCAAGACTGAGGAACCCTGACCTTTTACAATTTCAAAAGACCTACCATGAGGTAAGAGTCATTATTAAATGAAATTGTCACTGACTCCATAACAGGAATTGGGAAGCATGATTTTGTTGATCTTGTGGACAGTTATCCTCTTCCTGGCTGCTGATGAGATATGTTTTCCTGGTTAATGGATGTGTTCTATCTGGCATGTCATGAATAAGATTTGAATTGTACAGTTTGATTAATTTGCACATGCTTATGCATTCATGATATATGGTGGTGGAAATTTTTATTTGGAGTGTCAACACCATTAATTGTGATGTGTAGGGAAACATAAATCTAGGGAAACACACAAAAGTGCACAATCAAAATCAGAATCACTGTACATGGATTCCCATACTGACACACCTACTTCCCTGCATGCAGACTTACCCCACTTGCTTCTGGGGACTGCACAATGTGGCCACAGGTCTTTACCTAGAAAATCCCTTTGTAAAAAAAAAAAAAGAAAAGAAAATCCATTTGTGTTGCCACATGCCCTATTCTCAGTCCCACCATGAAGCTGGAATCAGGTGGCTCTCAACATGAAACTGCTAGAACAACCCCATCCTATCTCATCTCCCAGATTTCTCCTCAGAAAGTGACTCCAGAATACATACTGCCTTCACTATCCTCCTGACCAGTCTGCTATTACAGAAAGAAAACCCTCCGAGGATCAGCTCATCCAAGGTCCTGCTTGTAGAGCTTTCTTCTTAAGTTGGTGACAATGGAAAACCAGGTGGGAATCTGTAATAGAGACAAGAGAACCAAAAAGCAAGAAGAGGGGAAACCTACTCATGGACAAAGGCATCAAATTTTCCTGAAGAATGTATTCCTCCCAAGTCCCTTTGCATTGGCAGTTAGGGAATTATTTCCAGGGGGAAGAAATTGTTACTGGTAAAAAGATCACTAACCTGTGTGTTGCAACTGACACTCCAATTGTTTCAAAGTCTTTGGAATCAGGAATCAGTAGGTAACAGATTTCACTTAACATTCATCCCACTAAGTAAGTTGTATATATCAACTGGCATGGGCATGCTCATATTTTCATACCTTAACTCACTTTAAAATGCAATAAGGTTACATGTGTACCTCAGATAAAGAAAAGAAAGCTTACCTTGGCAAAAAATGGGGCCTCTCCCTCTGCACTGTCACTGGAAAGGTCTCTCATCAGGTCATCCAAGGAAGCTAATTAGATACAAAGAAACCGTGAGGACACTGGTAGGGCAGCTCAGCAATGACTCAGGGAGCTTTGCCTTATGGGGGCCATGGGCAAAAGTGTATGGATCCAGGTGTTTAATAATGTGGACTGAGCTGCTGCTGGGCCATCATCCTTGCTAGATGAAGGAAGACAAAGACAGCAACAGGAAAGTAATTGGAAACGTGATCTTTAAATGGTCACTTCAGGGAATCTAATCTATGAGAAATAGTCAGTCTGAAAAGAGGCAAACACCAAAATACCTGCTGGTTATAATGAGAGAGTTCCAGGGCCCCCCTGCCCATTGGAAGTTCAGCTAAGTTGCAACTACCTGTTTGACTTTTCCAAGACCATCTCTTTTCCCAGGATCAACATATACTACTACCACTGTATTTTTGCTTCAATTTTTATGTAAATTCAATCTAATTATCTTAGAGTGTATTCTTCATTCCCAGGATAGAATTTACTGATTCATCAGTTGCATAAAACCCCCAGTGCTCATTCTGTCAAGTGCCTTCCTTAATGCCCATCAGCCAGGTACTGTATCCACTCCCATCTCCCCTCTAGGAACTCTCAATTTGTTTCCTATGATTAGAACCTCTTGCAGTTTCATCAGGTTTCCTCTTATTTTATTTTTCCTTCCCTATGTTCATCTGTTTTTGTTTTTTTTAATTCCACATATGTGTGAAATCATATGGTATTTGCATTTCTCTGACTTACTCACTTAGTATAACACCTTCTAGTTCCATCCACATCATTGCAAATACAACAGTTCATTCTTTTGGATGGCTGTGTAATATTTCTGTGTGTGTGTGTGTGTGTGTGTGTGTGTGTGTGTGTGCGTGCACATGCATGCATGTTTGTTTATACCTTCCCTATCGTTTTTATCCATTCATCTGTCAATGGATATCTGGACTCTTTCCATATTTTGCTTCTGTGGACATTGCTGCTATAAACATTGGTGTGCAGGTGCCCCTTTGGATCACTACTTTTGTATCCCTTGCATAAATACCTACAAGTGTGATTGCTGGGTCATAGGGTAGTCTAGTTTTAACTTTTGAGGAACCTCCATGCTGTTTTCCACAGTGGCTGCACCACTTTGCATTCCCACCAACACTGGGAATGTTCTTTCTCCTCATCCTCGCCAACGTCTGTTGTTTCATGACTTGCTCATTTAAGAATTCTGACTGATGTGAGGTGGTGCTTCATTGTGGTTTTGATGTGTATTTCCCTGATACCGAGTGATGTGGACCATTTTTTCAACATGTCTCTTGGTGTTGGTTCTGCTCTCTCCTATTTCATTTATGATTTTATTTCTTTGGGTGTTTCTCCTTGCTTTTTCATAAGTCTGGCTAGTGGTTTATTGATCTTATTACTTCTTTCCCAAACGGCTCTTACTTTCCATGATATGCCCTTTTATTTTTAAATACTTTTTTTTCTTTGATATGTTCTACTATTGATTTCTCTTTCATCAATTTCTGTTCTAATCTTTATTATTTCCCTTTTCCTGCTGGATATAGGCTTTGTTTGCTGTTTTTCCTCCAGGTCCGTTAGGTGAAAAGTTTGGCTGTGTATTACAGAATTTTCTTGTTTCCTGAGGAAGGACTGTTTTGCTCTATTTCCCTCTCAGAACTTCCTTCACTCTATCCAAAAGGTTCTAAACTGCTGTGTTTTCATTTTCATTTCCCACTATATAATTCTGAATTTTCCTTAATTTCCCATAGACCCATTCATATTGTAGAAGGGATGTTCTTAAACCTCCATGTACTTGTGTTCCTTCCAAATTTTCTCTTGAGATTGAATTCCAAGTTTTAATGCACTCTCATGCAAAAATAGGCAAGGGGTAATCCCACTCTTTTGGTACCTTTGAGACTGATTTAAGATCCAGTATGCAATCTATTCTGAAGAATGTTCCATGTGCACTGAAGAAGAATGTGTATCAGTTGCCTTGGGATGAAATGTTCTGAAGATATCTGTGAATTCCCTCTGGTCCAATGTCATCTGAAGCCCCTTTGCTTAAATGCTAAGGATTATTTATAATTACATAAATTTCATCATGTTATAGCTATCATATAAATTGCTTTTCTCCTTTAACATTTTTTAGTATTTTTATTTAAATTCTTTTTACTTAACATATACTCTATTATTAGTTTCAGGGGTAGAATCCAGTGCAACTTCTTATCACACACATGTTCACAAACAAGGAAAGCAAAAGCAAAAGTAAAATATTGGGAATTCTTCAAGATAAAACTTGCATAGTAAAGGAAGCAGTCAATAAAACTAAAAGGCACTCTACAGAATGAGAGGATGTGTTTGCAAATGTCTTATCAGATAAAGGCTTAGTATCCAAATCTGTACACACACACACACACACACACACACACACACACACATAGTGGAAAATTATGGATCATCAAAGTATGAAGTTTCTCTATTTCTAAAGACATGGATACTGCTGGAGTGTATTATCCTAAGTGAAATAAGTCATTCAGATAAAGAGAAATATATGAATTCTCTCATATGTGGAATTTAAAGGACAAAACCAATGAACACAGGATATGAAACAAAAGAAAAAAAGAGAGAAAGAAAGAGAGAGAGTAAGGTAAACCATTACAGATGCTTTTTTAAAAAGTTTATTTCCTTATGCTTAGATATATGTCTATCTATCTATCAATCTATATCTATAGTTATATATACACATAAACACACACACAGTGCATGAGTAGTGGGCTTGGGGGAGGGGCAGAGGGAAAGAATCTCAAGCACTCTCCTCACTGAGCAGTGTCCTGATGCAGGGCTTCATCTCATGTCCCTGAGATCATGATCTGAGTGGAAATCAAGAGTCAGTCACTCAACCAACTGAGCCACCCAGGTGCCCCAGAGACTCTTATATATAAAGTCTGAGCCTTTGGCTCAGGTCATGATCTTAGGGTCCTGGGATCGAGTCCCGCATCGGGTTCTCTGCTCAGCGGGGAGCCTGCTTCCCCACCCCCTCTCTCTGCCTGCCTCTCTGCCTACTTGTGATCTCTCTCTGTGTCAAATAAATAAATAAATAAATCTTAAAAAAAAAAAAAAAAAGAGGAGGAGCCGCAGGATGAGCGCTGAGCATGGACAGCAGCCGCAGCCCGGAGGCCGGAGGGGCCGTGGTGCCGGCGATAAGAAGTCCAGAAGGCAAGGCCGGCGCAAGGAAACCTACTCAGTGTATATCTATAAGGTGCTGAAGCAGGTGCACCCAGACATTGGCATCTCTTCCAAGGCCATGAGCATCATGAACTCCTTTGTGAATGATGTGTTCGAACGTCTGGCTGGCGAGGCTGCCCGGCTGGCCCAGTACTCGGGGCGAACCACACTGACCTCCCGGGAAGTCCAGACGGCGGTGCGTCTGCTGCTGCCCGGGGAGCTGGCCAAGCATGCCGTGTCTGAGGGCACCAAGGCTGTCACCAAGTACACCAGCTCCAAGTGACCCGGAGCCGAGCGTTAATAAAGAGTGAACTGCTCCCGCAAAAGGAGGGTTGCTGGAGGAGAGGTAGGAGGGCGATGGGCTAAATGGGTGATGGGTAATAAGGAAGGGACTTGTTGTGATGAGCACTGGGTGGTCTATGTAACTGACGAATCTCTTAATTCCACTCCTGAAACCAATGTTGCATTATATGCTTACCAACTAGAATGTATCTGAAAACTTGAAAAACAAAAAGAATGTCAAAGCACAAAAAATGGATTTTCATGTATACTTACATTTAATTGATGAAAGTATTGATGTTGTTTCACTATTATAAGTAATGAACTACACTCAGGTCAGCTGATATTAATAGGGGAAACTGGAAGGGTGGGATATGGGAACTTCCTGTATTACTTTTCAACTTCTTTGTTCATCTAAACCTCTTCTAAATGTCTTTTAATTCTGCAAAACCTGGACACACTGTTTCAGGAAATGATCTGTAATGCCCTATGTTCAAAAGGTACCTAAGGTCTATACATTGCACTGGAGACATTGTTTACTATTAAAATGCACCAAATGTTGAGTTAGAAATACTACCAATGGGCTTAAATGTGTATTTGTATACTTGAATTAGTAGAGAAATGGAGCGCCTGGTTGGTCCAGTCACTGGAGTGTGCACCTCTTTCTCTTTCGGTCATGAATTCAAGCCCCACATTGCGCATAGAGCCTCATTTAAAAAAATTAAAAACACAGAAAATATATCCACTACCATCTTGATTACTCTGTCTTAGGGCTATGAAACAGTGAAAGAGAATACTCTGGATCAAATAAATGAGGAAATGTCCAGAGTACTTTCATTTGGGTCACCTGTAGGGTGATACCTTGCATGGCCACCAGTGGACTTTCTTGACCTACCAAAAGGGGCCAGAAGTTGATGTTCTGGGCTGGGGGTGCATAATTTTTCCAGCATGCCCCAAACAAGATCCTGGGAAACATGTATATAATAGAGAGCACTGTTGGCAACTTGCTGACAAAAGACCATAAGGAAATTAGTAATCATTCAGAGTTCCATCTTGTCCTCCCCTTCCTCACGAGGTGCTCAGCAGAGCCTCCTGAATCAATGCTGAATTAGGAAGATGTTGCAACTTGGTGTGTATTTCAAACAACTAACATGAGAGACTGTGGACTCTGAGAAACAAACTGAGGTTTTTGGAGGGGATGGGGGTGGGAGGTTGGGTGAGCCTGGTGGTGGGCATTATGGAGGGCACATATTGCATGGAGCACTGGGTGTGGTGCATAAACAATGAATTCTGGAACACTGAAAAGAAATTTAAAATATAAATAGAAATTAAGAAAACAAAAACAACCAACACACTGGTTTTGTGGGAAGATACCTTTGTTTACCTGAGACATTATAGAAACAAAGCAGAGTGACCATACCAAATGGCCTAGGTTCACATGTAATTTAACAGTGACACATACCTGAGAGAGTTATAGAGACCCCTTTGTGCCTCAGTGCCCTATTCTGGGACACAAAATGATTAGCATGGCCTACAAATTAGTGTTCAGGTATGAAGCTAAAAGCGCCTTACTAGGAGTAAAGCCTCAAGGAAAGGAAAGGACTGGTACTTCACAATTACTCTGTAAGTGTTCAACTATTGAATCCCTAGAGAATGAGCTAAACACACAGTAGTGGATGATTCCAGAGAGGGAACTTGGATGATTCCACAAAAAGGGAGGATGAAAGCTTACTCTTCAACATTTTCATGAGAATGCTGCTTAAGTGCTCACTTAGAATGTGTTTTATGGACTCCTGTGATCTCCATATCAGCCCCGTTGAGAGGGGTCAAAGCAAGGACCCTAACCCATGTTTTACAGTGCAGGGCTTTAAAATTTAGAGAGTTTAAGTGATCTTCCAGAGGTGGTCACAATAATGAGTGTTAGATCCAAGACAGGAATGTAGTTGGTCCCTGGGTGAGTAATCTAAACACCTGAGGCCTGCTCAAGGCCCCTGAGAAAATGCCCTGGACCACTGAACCAAGAGCAATCTGTACTTTCTCAAATTCTCCTGCCCCACAATTTCTGGGGGAGAGAGTAGGGACCCTAAAGGAGGTGACCTCCAGAAGGTCACTCTTGGTTCATTGAGGAGGAGGACCTGATACCCTGTCACTCAGGCGTTCATCATCCATCAGTCTGGTGGAGTCCGGAGAAGGCCCTCAATAGCGTGGGTGGCGGTCAAGATGAGATTTTGGCCCAAAGTCAATTTACTTGCATCCTTGACCAGGAGGGCCGTGGCAGCAATTATGCAGAGGCAAGGGGGGAACCCAGCCACTACTGGATCTAGTTTCTTGCTAAGATAGGCTACTGGCCTTTGCCAAGGCCCCAGAGTCTGAGTCAAAACTCCTTTGGCCACCCCTGCTTTTTCATCCACATACAAGTGGAAGGGCTTGGTAACATCTGGAATGGCCAATGCCGTTCAGTAAGGCTGTTTGTAATTCCCGAAATGCTCCTTCTGCCTCAGCTGTCCACTGTATCATAGTGAGCCCCCCTTTTGCCAGTTTGTAGAGAGGTCGGGCAATCTCTGCAAACCGCAGTATCCACAGCCTACAGTAGCCCACCGTCCCAAGAAACTCCCTCATTTGTCAGGACGTGGTGGGGTGAGGGTATCGGGTGATCACCTGTTTCCTGGACTCAGACAGTGAATGCACTCCCTCGTAGAGATCAAAGCCTAGATAAGTGGCGTGGCTCTGACAGAGCTTTCTTTGCTGACACCCAATACCCTTTTTCCTGCAGAGTCTGTAAGAGAGCTCTCGTCCCCCACAAACATGACTCATAGTCCTCAGCGGCTATTCGCGTCATCAACATACTGTAACAGAGTGATTCCCAGGTTGGAGGTTCTGTACTCATGCAAATCCTCGTGTAGGGCCTCTCAAAGATAGTGGGTGAATTCTTGAATCCTTGGGGAAGTCTTGTCCAGGTGAGCTGGCCTTGGAATCCTTCCTATGTGTCGACCCACTCAAAAGCAAAGAGGGGCTGAGACTCTCTTGCTAAAGATATGCAGAAAAAATGCATCTTTGAGATCTAAGACAGTATAGACAGTTCTTTTGGGGCCCAGGAGTGAGAGGAAGGTATAGGGGTTAGGCCCCATTGGGTGGATATCTTCAACCTGTTTATTAACTTCCTGTAAGTCCTGAAGGGGTCGGTACTCCCCAGTCTTGGCCTTTTTGATGGGCAGCAAAGGTGTGTTCCATGGAGACTTGCAAGGAACTAGGATCCCATCTCCTCGGAGGCCGTTAATGTGTTTTCTGATCCCTTCCTTTGCTTCCCAGGGGAGGGAGTACTGCCACACAAACAGCTGTGGCCATTGCTTTTAATTGTACCACCACTGGAGGCTGTTCCTTGGCCAAGCCAGGGGGCTTCGCTTCTGCCCAGACTTCGGGAAACTCGACCTGTAGGGTTTGGAGAAGGCTCCCTTCTCTTGTCTCCTCTGGTTCTGAGACTGGCTTGTAAAGAAGGTATTCATCTACTGCTGCCACAAACATCTGCACAGTGGGTTGTCTCAGGGTTACAGTCATATCTCCTTCTGAGAACTGAATGCCAGCTCATAGTTTGTGGAGGAGATCTCTTCCCATTAGGTTATATGGGGCATTAGGGAGGACCAAGAATCGATGCTTGACTGCTCCCAAGGCCAAATTTAAAGTCCTTTCTGTTGTCCATTTATATCTTTCTGTGCCATTTGCTCCTTATACCCAGACTTCGTCTCCAGATAGTTTTCCCATAGGTTTAAGTAATGATGAAAATTGGGCTCCTGTGTCCACCAAAAAAATCAATTGATTTCCCCTCCATTTCAATTTTTACCCAAGGTTTGGGGAGGGTTTCCGAACCATGGCCCCTTCAGTCTCTGGTGGCCAGCATTGCCGTCTTCCTTTTGGGGCACTCCCTGGCCCAATGTCCTTTTTCCTTACAGTAAGTGCACTGATCTTAATCTAAGTCTTCCCGCCTGCCTTCTCTGTGCTTAGGCTTTTCCTTCCACTTACCATCCCCTACCTGCCTTTCCCCTTTCCATTGACCTATTTCCCCCTGTCTCCTCCCCGCCTCATGTAATGCCAAAACCTTAACCAGTTTTTTTGTCTATTTTTCATCCTCTTGTGCATCCTTGTTGTTAAACACCTTTTTTGCTATTCCCACTAACTCAGTCAGATTCTTCCCTTCAAATCCTTCAATTTTCTGAAGTTTCCTCCTTATATCTGGGGCTGACTGACTGGCAAAGGCAAGATCGTCTAAACGAGCTATCGTGCAACTTCTCTGAAGTTTACCTCAAGTTGTCTAGCTTAGGTAAACATTTAAAGACAACCAATCTAGAATTTAACATCCATAAGGGTGTGTAATTGAAACATAAGTTTTCTCTCTAAAATAACCCTCATTTCCAGAGATAGCCAAATCAGGACTAATTTATTTGAAAAACAAGTCCAGTGTTTTTTTTTTAAAGATTTTATTTATTTATTTGTCAGAGAGAATGAGCACAGGCAGACAGAGTGGCAGGCAGAGGCAGAGAGAGAAGCAGGCTCCCTGGTGATGCGGGACTTGATCCCAGGATGCTGGGATCATGACCTGAGCTGAAGGCAGCTGCTTAACCAACTGAGCCACCCAGGCATCCCAACAAGTCCAGTTTTTAACAAACTTGGCCTAATTATTTACATAAGCTCAGCAAGAATAGTGAGTGATCATATAGATCTTTTAGAATCTACATTGCTGGAACTTCTTATAAGGAATCTCTAGGTTGAACTTTTAGTAGCCTCTCCAGGCCAGAAGCCAAGCCACGTACTTGCCATCAGACATGCCTGCAATACCTGTCAATTTGGGCTAATTCCTCTCCCTGAGGTCCCCAAAATATCCTGAGCTTCCTGCACCTTCCAGGAAGTGACATTCTTTACTCACCTGGTGAGGCTGCTGGGAACTCTGTAAGCAAAGTATCAGGCCAACAGTTCCAAAGGGCTCCAGGTTCTATAAAGTCAACCTTAGTTCCTCTGAGCTGTCTGGTCTTATTGGAGTCTTTTTAAAGTATGACATTCCAGTCAAAGCCTTGATAAAATAACCAGTGTTTCCAATGGTGTCCTGTTACAAGAACAGATTCTTATTGAACTTATGCAAATGACTGATTGCCATGGAAGAAAGAATACTTGCTGAGACTGTTTCAGTTTCAGAGGGTTCAGATAGAGAGAAAAGTTGAATGCCTTGATTTGTTTACAAATGAATGCTTTTACATCTCTGTAAGTTACAGATAACTTGAGAAAAAGTTTTCCTAGTCTGGAAGAGGAAGCATTACAGAACCAGTAATGTATAAAAGACACAACATTACAATCTTTCAGTTCATCTAGTCCCATGTTACTAATCCTGGTTTAGTCCAAATGCAGCTTTCACTTCTGGAAATTCTTACTCATTTCAGTTCCAGGATTTCAACATATCAAAGACCTGTATTGTCCTGAAAGTCTCCCATATGAATTTCCTTTAAGGCGGAATTCATTTTACAAGAGAATGAAAACAATTACAAATGACAAAAACTCAGAATAGATATGGTTAATGACCCTTATCAAAACATTCCTCTAGAGTAGTTACAGCAATTGCCCAAATGTTTTAGATGGCAAATTTATGAATCAGTTAAGCACAAAACATGTTTACCAACAGATTTCAAAATCACAAACTCAGTTCCAGCAACCAACACTCTAGCATTTTATCCCATTTGGTTAAAACCTAGACATCCAACTAATTTAATTCCATTTGTCATCCAAGCAAAACTCCAAAGTTTTAGGTTACCAAATACTCTGAATGTTACTTTAACAATTACCCATCAAAACCCTGAGACAGACAATTAACCATCAGTTTATTCATCTTTTTGTCAACAGATTTCACGTTCCACCTGGGCCCACTCCACTTCAGACACCATGCTTTCCCGCCAGCAAGGGGGAGAGGCTAGGCAGTCCCTGTCAAGCCAGAGAAGGCAAGGAACTTCCCCAAAACCAAGGGAGTTTTGGCAGCTGCTTGGGAATATTCCTTAAAGTCTCTGTCTCAAGTTAGACTAACCACGGTTGGCTCCAGTTATAGCCATTAACACAAGCAAGGAGTAAAGGAGAAGCCCCACATCTCTTAGGAGGAACGGAAAGATGAAAGTCAGAGTCCCCTTACTCTCTGCTTGCCCCGTTTCTTCAAACACAGCAAACAACACAACAGACAACAAAAAGACAAGACAAAGACAACCACAGGCCCAGGGGTCCTTACCCAGAACCTGCCACGGATGGGGACTTGAACCCCCTGACCACCTAGGTGGACTTGAACCCCCTGACCATCTAAGGGGACTCGAAGCCCCTGGATGGGGACTCAAACCTCCTGACCACCTAGGGGGACTTGAAACCCCTGGAGGGAAGGGGCGTCCCTGCATCCACTCCAGCCCTGGGAGTATGGCTGCATCCAGCTTCTCCCTGGTGGGCTATACCCTGGAGCTCTGCAACCAGACAGACAGACAGGATCCTGAGATCTTACCTCTTACCTCTGGAGGCTTTTCCCAGAAATTCTGATGTTGGCTCAGTTCTCGTCGTTTGATCCTGGACGAGCCCCCAAGGAAAGGTCCGTAATCAAAGGAGCGAGACTGATACAAAGTGAAGGTCAAGCAAAGCTTTATTTCACACCAAGCATTGAGAATCAAACCTACTGGTTGGGGCCATCTCCTACAAAGAGGGGATGCCTCTCAGCCTCACAGACTAACTTTTATAGAGTAAAAGCCATGTGGTTGAGCCTGGCTACACACACAGGTGGCCAATGAGATTATGACACACAGAGAACACTGCACTCATGCTAGGTCACACACAGGTGGCCATTGAGATTTCAATTTACCCTAGTAGATATATGCATGCCCCACTGATTGGATGTCTCCACCTGGCTTGACCCACCCTTGTATCTGGGCTTTCCTACCTGGGACTGGTTTCCGGGACTTGTTTTTAAGTAAATTCCTCTGGGAGAGGCAGGGTCAATCTAAGTTTACTGCATAAACAACAAAATGGCTCCCTCTGGCTAAGTAGGCTCTTACATAAATAAATAATTGACATTTGTAAATCATACATTTTTCTAGCATTAGGAACATATTTAAGGCAGGGAGCTTGATAAAAGAATGAAAACTGTAAAATAACATCACAAAATTATAAAATACCTTTATATAACCCTGTAGAGAAAGTGGAAGCTGGAAATGCAAAAGAACAAGTGAGAATAATTTCAGTTAATGTGATCCAACCCTTTTGAAGGAAAGGCCTTTGGAAAATTACTATGAACTCACTTGTAGAAAAACAGTTCAGATTTCCCATCATAGGGAGCATGTCAACTGTTATCCCACTGTTGCTGCTCAGCTCATAGAGTGACAGTTGGAATGGAAGGCAAGGTAGGTGTGCATCATCACATCCCCATGGTGACAGGTCATTGTAGAACGTTCAGAGTGAAAGTGCTTCATGTGCCTCTGCACACTGTGGGTCCAACAGCTGCTGTGTAGACCAGTGTGTGACTACAGGGGCATGTGTGGCATTTAAGAGGACATGTTTGTTTCATGAACTGACCCCAGGCCCACACATTGTCATTCTGTGTTTACTAAAAAAGTTATATCAGAAAAGCCTGCCTACCAAATAGAATGGGCAGGAAAATTTCAGTGAAATTTGAAAGGGGATCAAGCTCCCATGTTGAGGATACAGAAGCTCCATTCTTGATTTGAAATATTATCTCCACTCATTTCTACTATTCCTGAGTGACCACATTTTTAGCAAAAACTACTACAACTTGTAGAGGAAACAAAAAGTGTAGTAGCGATTCAATTTATAAAAGTCAATTTCCCTCTCTCTCAGCATCTATCAAATTATATGAGTCCTCTTATCATCTCTCTGTATCCCATACCATTTCTCTGTATGCAGTTAAATATGTACACTTTGTTATTTCGAACTCTGTGAATTCCTTGGACATTTTCCCTGTTACTATGCAAACAGAACTGGCTACTTACATAGTGATTAAGAAGAAAAAAATCATATATTTTTTTTTTGCAGTGGGTAGGGTGAAAATATATAATCAATCTTTTCTTTTTCTAAAGATTTATTTGTATATTTGAGACAGAGAAAGAAAGAGGGAGAAAAAGAGAGAGAGGAGGGGCAAGGTGAGAGGGAGAAAGGGGGAATAGCAAACAGACTCCCCCCTGAGCATGAAGCCTGAGAGGGCTTAGTCTGCAGACCCTGAGATCATGGCCTGAGCCAAAATCAGGAGTTGGACACTTAATTGACTAAGCCACCCAGGGGCCCATAAACAATGCTGTTCTAAACACTTTAGATAACCAAAACTGTGGGATTATATGTGTGTTACGGTTCATCATTCAACATCTAATCACACCCACTCTTATACTATAGTCATCATAACTGACCAGAGTTAGGGAAGTGCCCAGCCCCCCAAACCAAGGTAAAAGTGAACACAATAAGTTAAACATCAGAGTGTTGCTATACTTAAAGCAAATTCATCAATGGTCAGGGGGTGTGCTAAAGAATTTGCAACAGTGATTGTGATTTAAGATGGCAAAAGGGTAGGAGACCCTAAGTTTGTCTTGCCCTTCAATAGATCTAGATAGTTACCAAACCATTCTGAACACCTACAAAATCCATTAGAGATTTGAGAAAATAAATGCTGCAAATCTACAAGTAGAAGAGCAACCACTTTTTGGAAAGTAGGAGGTGCAGAGCCTTGATTATGGGATGCTGTATCTGAGATACAGTGGAGGGGAGGGAGCCTGCTTAAGGAGGCTACCGCAAAGTGTTAAGAATAGCTGAGAGCAAAACTGGAGCTACAAGTCTGCTACAGTGGGCTATGTCCCTGGCTTAAAGGTGCTCACTTGGCAAAGCAGGGCAGAATCCCAGGCGGGACTCCATGGTCTCAGGTCCCTGTGGTCACAAGAAGAACAAGGGTGCCTGAGTGTGGCATATTTCCCAGAAACAAGAGTGGGAAAGCCAGCTCCAAACAGTGAGTCCAGGTGAAGGCTTTCTACTCTGTGATATCATAAACTGAACCTCTGCATGGTCTTGAGACAATTTTTCTGGCAGAGGCCCAGAAAAAGGAAGAAGCATGGAGACATTCCCCCTCTCCCCAAGAAGGAACAGCACAGGTCTGCACTGCAGGAGTCTAGAAAAGTTGAAATTTTGAAAGTTGGTCACCTGCCTGAGATAAAAACAACAGGTCCCAGGCTGGCTCAATACAAAATTCTCATGGAAACCAGGGAGATAAGAGTGATTTTCTACTTTCCTGTGAGGGCTATCTGAAGAGTGAGGTTCAGGAACTATCAGCTCTGAGGCTATACAGAGTATAGCACCAGCATATTCATCTCACCAATGGTGCTGAAAGCTTACAGGGAGCAAAGCACCACCACGTAGTAGAATCCAGAGCCACTTACACTCACCCTGCCTCTTTGTGCACTGGAGGTGAATTTTCGGTAGGGCAGGTACACATGAGAATAAATACAAGGAGGTCCTCCCTGAGATGACGAGGAGGAACAACTGTCTCCTATGAAGTTTTCTGATGATAGAGGGATGCAAATCTTCAGGTATTAGGGAAAATAGTAAATATCATACTTCTTTTTTAAATTTTAAATTTTTCGGATCCTTCCCTCAGGGGTAGTGGGGGGTGGGGGGGACTAGAAGATATATTTGTCCAAATCCTACTGAGAATTTCCCTAATCTGGGGAATTAAACAAGTAATCATGTCCTAGAGGTAGAGGACACCCCAAATCAATGAGAGTAGACTGAGCCCCCCAGTATGTGAGAGTGAAACTCGCAAATCTTAGAACCAAGGAAACCATTTTAAGGGCAGCTAGGGTAAGAGATTCCTTATGTATTGGGGGGGGGGACATCAGAATAACAACAGACCTGTCCACAGAGACCTGACAGACCAGAAATGGTTGGCAAGACATATTCAGAGCACTAAATGAGAAGAACATGCACCCAAGAAATTTTTATATGGCAAGGCTGTCATTCAGAATAGATGGAGAGATAAGAAGCTTCCAGGACTGATAGAGACTGAAAGAGCATGTGACCACTAAGCCAGCCCTGCAAGAAATATTAAGGGGGGGGTCTTTTAAAAAATATTTTATTTATTGTTATTATTTTTAATTGTGTTATGTTAGTCACCATAAAATACATCATTAGTTATTGATGCAGTGTTCCAAGATTCATTGTTTATGTACAACACACAGTGTGCCATGAAGTATCTGCCTTGCTTAATACACACTACCAGGCTCACCCATCTCACCATCTCATCCCCTCTAAAAACCTCAGATTGCTTCTCGGAGTCCACAGTCTCTCAGGGTTCATCTCCCCCTCCGATTTCTGCCCCTTCATTTTTCCTTTCCTTCTCTCAATGTCCCCATGTTATTCCTTATGTTCCACAAGTAAGTGAAACCATATGATAATTGAGTTTCTCTGCTTGACTTATTTCACTCAGCATAATCTCCTCCAGCCCCGTCCATGTTGATGCAAAAGTTGGGTACTCCTCCTTTCTGGTGGCTGAGTAGTATTCCATTGTATATAAAGAGCACATCTTTATCCATTCATCTGTTGAAGGGCATCTTGGCTCCTTCCACATTTTGGCTACTGTGGACATTGTTGCTATGAATATTGGGGTTAAAATGGCCCCTCTTTTCACGGCATCTTTATCATTGTGGTAAACACCCAATAGTGCAATTGCAGGGTCATAGGGTAGCTCTATTTTTAATTGTCTGAGGATTCTCCACACTGTTTTCCAAAGTGGCTGCACCAATTTGCATTCCCACCAACTGTGTAAGACGGTTTCCATTTCTTCACATCCTCTCAACATTTGTTGTGTCCTGCCTGGTTAATCTTTGCCATTGTAACTGGTGTAAGGTGATATCTCAATGTGGTTTTGATTTGAATCTCCCTGATGGCCAATGATGATGAAAATTTTTTCATGTGTCTGTGAGCCGTTTGTATTCTTCATTGTAGAAGTGTCTGTTCATGTCTTCTGCCCATTTTTTGGACATGATTACCTGTTTTTTGGTTGTTGAGTTTGAGAGGTTCTTTATAGATCTTGGATATCAGCCCTTTGTCTGTACTTTCATTTGCGAATATCTTCTCCCATTCCATGGGCTGCCTCTTTGTTTGTTGACTATTTCCTTTGCTGTGCAGAAGCTTTTTATCTTGATGAGGTTAAGGGGGGCACTCTATAAAAGGAGAAAGAGCCCAAGAGTAATACAGAACAGAGATATACAGAGACAATCCATAGAAACAAGGACGTCACAAGCAACATGATGATAATAATATCTGTCAATATTCACTCTCAACGTGAACGGTAAATGCTCCCATGAAATGTCACAGGGTTGCAGATTGGATAAAAAGACAGGACCCATCCTTATGCTGTCTGCAAGAAACTTATTTTAAACCTAAAGATACATCCAGACTGAAAGCAAAGGGATGGAGAACCATTTTTCATGCCAACAGACCTCAAAAGAAAGCTGGGGTAGCAATTCTCATATCAAACAATTTGGATTTTAAGTTAAAGACTATACTTAAAGAACAGAAGTGTGCTATATCATTCTTAAAGGGTCTATCCAACAAGAATATCTCACAATTGTAAATATCTATGACTCCAAAAAGAAAGCATGTCCTCTGCCACAGAGCCAATGGATGTAGATATAAGCCAGAGATCAGAGATAGAATTCAGGATAGCGATCATAAGGTCAATACTAAGGCTTGAAAAAAGCATTAGTGACAATATAAAATCTCTAAGGGCAAAAATGAGATCAATCAGGCCAAACTTGAAAATGCTATGAATGAGATATGGTCTAAATTGGATACTCTAACAGCCAGGGTAAATGAGGCAGAAGAGCGAATTTGAGATCTAGAAGATAAGCTGATAGAGAAGAAGGAAGCTGAAGTAAATACAGTTAGGAAGCTAGTAGCCATGAGAACAGTTGTAGAGAGATCAATGGTGCCAGATATTCCAATGTCAGAATTATTGGGATCGCCGAGGGGGTGGAGAGAGATAGAGGACTAGAAGGCATATTTGAGCAACTCATAGTTGAGGACTTTCCTAATCTGGGGAAGGAAACAAGCATTCATGTCCAAGAGGCAGAGAGGACAGCTCTCAAACAAAATCAGTAAAAATAGAACAACACCCCAAGATATAATAGTGAAGCTTGCAAATTTGACAGCCAAGGAAGCTATTCTGAGAGCAGCTAGGGAGAAGAAATTTCTTACACAGGGAGAGAGAAACATCAGAATAATGTCAGACTTATCCACAGAGATCTGGCAAGCCAGAAATGGCTGGCAGGACATATTCAGCTTACTAAATGAGAAGAACATGCAGCCAAGAATACTTTACCCAACAATGCTGTCATTCAGAATGTACAAAGAGATAAAGAGCTTCCAGGACAGGTAGAAACTGAAAGAAAATATGTGACCACCAATCCAGCCCTGCAAGACATATTAAGGGGAATTCTATAAATGAAGAATTACCCCAACAGTAGTATAGACCAGAAATTAATAGAGACAATCTATAGAAACAGGGACTTTACATGCAATACGATGGCACTAAATTCATATCTTTCAATAGGTAATCTCTATGTGAACAGCCAGAATGCTACCATCAAAAGACACAGGGTTTCAATTTGGATAAAAAGGCAGGACTCATACATATGCTGTCTACAAGAGATTCAATTTGAATCTAAAGACAGCCCCAGATTGAAAGTGAGGGGATGGAGAACCATCTACCATGCTAATGGACCTCAAAAGAAAGCTGGGGTAGCAGTCCTCATATCAGACAAATCAGATTACAAACTAAAGACTGTAGTAAGAGATGAAAAGTTACACTATATCATACTTAAAGTGTCTATCCAACAAGAAGACCTAACAGTTGTAATATTTATGCCCCCAGCATGGGAGCAGGTAATTGAATAAACCAACTAATAACCAAAATAAAAAATCCTATTAATAATAGTGCATCAAGAGGCACCTGGGTGGCTCAGTGGGTTAAAGCCTCTGCCTTCAGCTCAGGTCATGATCCCAGAGTCCTGGGATCGAGCCCCACATCAGGCTCTCTGCTCAGCAGGGAGCCTGCTTCCTCCTCTCTCTCTGCCTGCCTCTCTTCCTACTTGTGATCTCTGTCTGTCAAGTAAAATAAATAAATAAATAAATAAATAAATAAATAAATAAATAATAGTGCATCAATAGTAGGAGATTTCAAAACTCCATTCACAGCAATGGACAGTTCATCTAAGCAGAAGATCAACAAAGAAACAAGAGCTTTGAAGGACACATTGGACGAGATGGATTTCATAGATATATACAGAACATTCCATCCTAAAACAACAGAACATTCATTCTTCTCGAGTGTACACAGAATTTTTTCCATAATATATCACATACCAGAATATATTTGGGTCCCAAATCAGGTCTCAACCAATACCAAAAGACTGAGATTATTCCCTGCATATTTTCAGAACACAATGCTTTGAAACAGGGACTCAGCCACAAAAAGAAATTTAAAAGGAGTCAAACACTTGAAGGTTAAAGAGAATCTTGCTAAGGAATGAATTGGTCAGCCAGGAAATTAAAGAAGAGCTTAAACAATTCATGCAAACCAATGAAAATGAAACACATAGGTTCAAAACCTATTGGATACTGCAAAGGTTGTCCTTAGAGGGAAATACAAAGCCATCCAAACATCTCTCAAAAAATTAGAAAAATTCGGGGGAGGAGTCAAGATGACAGAGGAGTAGCAGGCTGAGATGACGTCAGGTAACAGGAGATCAGCTAGATAGCTTATCAAACCATTCTGAACACTTACAAATCCAATAGGAGATCAAAGAGAAGAGCAGCAATTCTAGAAACAGAAAACTGACCATTTTCTGAAAGGTAGGACCTGCGGAGAAGCGAATCCAAGGTGACAGGAAGATAGACCATGGGGGAAGTGGGGAAGCCAGCTACAGAGACAGAGCTCAGGAATGAGCGCTCAGCTCAGGGTTACCTTAAACCTTGATCTGTGGGACAGCCAGGACACTACTCTTTGAGCAGGGACCCCCCAAAGTGGGAGATACGGGGAGACCTCCCTGGAGGAGCAGCAGTGATCTGTTGGGTTTGGAGACTCAAAGCAGGGCTGTGTGCGAGAGACAGAGATGCTGAGTCACAGGCTGGGGGAGCTCGGTGTGCTGCTGGAGGCCAGAGAGACGGGAGTGATAGAACGCTTTTCTCTGAGGGCACACTGAGGAGTGGGGCCTCGAGCCCTCAGCTCCTCTGGGCCTGAGATTGGGAGGCTGCCATTTTCAATCCCATCCTCCAGAGCTCTACAGAAAGCGTTCAGGGAACAAAAGCTCCTGAAAGTGAACCGAGCAGATAACTTAGCCCAGCCCCTGGCAAGGGCAGTGCAATTCCGCCTGGGGCAAAGACACTTGAGAATGACTACAACAGGCCCCTCCCCACAGAAGATCAGCAAGAACATCCAGCCAAGACCAAGCTCACTGATCAGGGAGAACAGCAGAATTCCAGAGTAGGAGAAAGCAAAGCATGGAATTCATGGCTTTCTCCCCATGATTCTTTAGTCTTGCAAAGTTAATTAATTTAAAATTTTTGTTCTTATTCTAATTTTTTGAACTTTTACTCTTTCCTCTTTTAATGTTTTTTAATTATTTTATCTTAACAATACCTTTCATTAAAAAAATCTTTTTGAACTTTCATTATGATAGTCATATTTATCCCTCATGTATCTAACTTTATTTTTTGTATAAACATAGGTCTTTTCTTCTAAAAAATTTTGGGATATAATTTCTTCTAATAGATCAAAATATACCCTAAATCTAGCACAGGGCTTTGTCTAGTCTCCAGCCTGAGCAAATTCTCTCCACTTTCTTTTTCTTTCTTTTCCCAACCAACTGACCTTATCAACTCCTTTTTTAGAATTTCTTTTAAATTTTCATTTTTACAGGCATATTCCATCCCTTCATCATGTTTACCCTTATTT
The DNA here is from genome assembly GCA_003697995.1 of Taxidea taxus jeffersonii. NCBI lineage: Eukaryota > Metazoa > Chordata > Mammalia > Carnivora > Mustelidae > Taxidea > Taxidea taxus. Next base: position 22,317 of record ML109448.1, on the reverse strand, counting down.
TTGTGTGTATGTATATATATATATGTGTGTGTGTGTGTGTGTGTGTATACAATGAAATATTAAAAATGAAAATATATATATTTCTTTCTTTAAAATTTTGGAAGGTAGTTTCTTCTAAGAGACCAAAGTATTCCCAAAATTAAGTGGGTGGCTCTGTTCTATTCACCAGTCTAATATCTATATTTTCTCTCTTTCCTTCTTTCTTTTAATTTTTTTTGAAATTTTACCCTCTTTCTTCCCTTCACAATTTGGGGTCTCTTCTGATTTGGTTAACTCACATTTTTCTGGGGTCTTTGCTACCCTATTAGTATTTTATTCTCTCCTTCATATATTCTTAACTGGATAAAATGACAAGGTAGAAAAACTTACCACAAAAACAAAAACAGAACAAGGGGCAGTACTGAAGGCTAGGGACCTAATCAATATGGACACTGGTAATATGTCAGATCTAGAGTTCAGAATAATGATTCTCAAGGTGCTAGCTGGGCTCAAAAAAGGCATGGAAGATATTAGAGAAACACTGTCTGGAGAAATAAAAGCCCTTTCTAGAGAAATAAAAGAACTGAAATCTAACCAAGCTAAAATCAAAAAAGCTATTAATGAGGTGCAATAAAAAAAGGAGGCCCTTACTGCTAGGATAAATGAGGCAGAAGAGAGAATTAGTGATATAGAAGACCAAATGACAAAGAATAAAGAAGCTGAGCAAAAGAGACAAACAACTCCTGGACCACAAGGGGGAGAATTTGAGAGATAAGTGATACCATAAGATGAAACAACATTAGAATAATTGGGATTCCAGAAAAAAGAAGAAAGAGAGAGAGGAGCAGAAGGTATATGAAGCAAATTATTGTAGATAATTTCCCTAATATGACAAAGGGAACAAGCATTAAAACCCAGGAGGTGCAGAGAACTACCCTCAAAATCAACAAGAATAGGTCCACACCCCATCATCTAATAGTAAAACTTACAAGTCTTAATGACAAAGAGAAAATCCTGAAAGCAGGTCAGGACAAGAAGTCTGTAATATACAATGGTAAAAATATTACATTGGCAGCAGACTTATCCACAGAGACCTGGCAGGCCAGAAAGAACTGGCATGAAATATTCAGAGCACTAAACGAGAAAAACATGCAGCCAAGAATAATATATCCAGCTAGGCTATCATTGAAAATAGAAGGAGAGAAAAAAAGCTTCCAGGACAAACAAAAATTAAAAGAATTTGTAAACACCAAACCAGCTCTACAGGAAATATTGAAAGATGTCCTCTAAGCAAAGAGAGAGCCTAAAAGTAGTAGACCAGAAAGGAACAGACACAATATACAGTAATAGTCACCTTACAGCTAATACAATGGCAATAAATTCATATCTCTCAATAGTTACCCAGAATGTAAATGGGCTCAATGCCCAAATCAAAAGACACAGGGTATCAGAATGGATAAAAAAAGAAAACCCATCAATATACTGTCTACAAGAAACTCATTTTAGACCCAAAGACACCTCCAGATTTATAGTGAAGGGGTGGAAAACAACTTACCATGCTAATAGACATCAAGAGAAAGCTGGGGTGGCAATCCTTAATCAGATCAATTAGATTTCAAGCCAAAGACTATAATAAGAGATGAGGAAGGACATTATATCATACTCAAAGGGTCTGTCCACCAAGATCTAAATATCTATGCCCCTAACGCGGGAGCAGCCAACTATATAAAACAATTAATAGCAAAATCAAAGAAACACATCGACAATAATATAATAATAGTAGAGGACGTTAACACCCCCCCTCACTGAAATGGACAGATCATCCAAGCAAAAGATCAACAAGGAAATAAAGGTCTTAAATGACACACTGGACCAGTTGGACATCACAGATATATTCAAAACACTCCATCCCAAAACAACAGAATACACATTCTTCTCTAGTGCACATGGAACATTCTCCAGAATAGATCACATCCTGGATCACACATCAGGTCTCAACCAGTACCAAAAGATTGGGATCATTCCCTGCATATTTTCTGACCACAATGCACTGAAACTAGAACTCAATCACAAGAAGAAATTTGGAAACAACCCAAATACATGGAGGCTAAAGAGCATCCTTCTAAAGAATGAATGGGTCAACCAGGAAATTAAAGAATTGAAAAAAATTCATGGAAACAAATAATAGTGAAAACACAATGGTTCAAAATCTGTGGGACACAGCAGTCCTGAGAGGAAAACATGTAGCAATACAAGTTTTCTCAAGAAAAAAGAAAGGCTTCAAATACACAACCTAACCCTACCCCGAAAGGAGCTGGAGAAAGAACAACAAAGAAAGCCTAAACCCAGCAGGAGACAGGAAATAATAAAGATCAGAGCATAAATCAATGAAATAAAAAAAAAAAGAACAAATCAACTAAACTAGGAGCTGGTTCTTTGAAAGAATTAATAAGATAAACTCCTGGCCTGACTTATCAAAAAGAGAAAGGACCCAATTAAATAAAATCATGAATGAAAGAGGAGAGATCACAACCAAAACCAAAGAAATGCAAACAATTATAAGAACATATTATGAGCAATTATACACCAGCAAATTTGACAATCTGGAAGAAATGGATGCATTCCTAGAGACATATAAACTGCCAAAACTGAACCAGGAAGATAGAAAACCTGAACAGACCCATAACCAGTAAGGAGACTGAAGCAGTCATCAAAAATCTCCCAACAAACAAGAGCCCAGAGCCAGACCACTTCCCAGGGGAATTTTACCAAACATTTAAAGAACTAATTACTATTCCCCTGAAACCATTCCAAAAAAATAGAAATGGAAGGAGAACTTCTAAACTCATTTTATGAGGCCAGCATTACATTAATCCCAAAACCAGACAAAGATCCCATTAAAAAAGAGAGTTACAGGGGCGCCTGGGTGGCTCAGTGGGTTACTGCCTCTGCCTTCAGCTCAGGTCATGATCCCAGGGTCCTGGGATCGAGCCCTGCATCAGGCTCTCTGCTCAGCAGGGAGCCTGCTTTCTCCTCTCTCTCTCTGACTGCCTCTCTGCCTACTTGTGATCTCTGTCTGTCAAATAAATAAAATATTTTTTAAAAAGAGAAAGAGAGAGTTACAGACCAATATCCTTGATGAGCACAGATGTGAAAATTCTCACCAGAATATTAACCAATAGGATCCAACAGTACATTAAAAGGATTATTCAACACGACCAAGCTGGATTTATTCCAGGGCTGCAAGATTGGTTCAACATCCGCAAATCAATCAATGTGATACAGTACATTAATAAAAAAAGAACAAGAAGTGTATGATACTCTCAATAGATGCTGAAAAAGCATTTGACAAAGTACAGCATCCTTTCTTGATTAAAACTCTTCAAAGTGTAGGGATAGAGGGTACATACATACGTCAATATCATCAAAGCCATCTATGAAAAACCCACAGGGAATATCATTCTCAAGGGAGAAAACTGAGAGCTTTTCCGCTAAGGTCAGGAACATGGCAGGAGTGTCCATTATCACCACTGCTATTCAACATAGTACTAGAAGTCCTAGCCTCAGCAATCAGGCAACAAAAAGAAAATAAAGGCATCCAAACCGGTAAAGAAGAAGTCAAACTCTCACTCTTTGCAGATGATATGATACTATATGTGGAAAACCCAAAAGGCTCCACTCCAAATCTGCTAGAACTTGTACAGGAATTCAGTAAAGTGTCGGGATATAAAATCAATGCACAGAAGTCCGTTGCATTTCTATACACCAAAAACAAGACAGAAGAAAGAGAAATTAAGGAGTCAATCCTATTTATAATTGCACCCAAAACCATAAGATACCTAGGAATAAACCTAATCAAAGAGGCAGAGAATCTGTACTCAGAAAACTATAAAGTACTCAGGAAGGAAATTGAGGAAGACACAAAGAAATGGAAAAATATTCCATGCTCATGGATTGGAAGAAAAAATACTGTGAAAATGTCTATGCTACCTAAAGCAATCTATCAATCCCTATCAAAATACCATCCAATTTTTTCAAATAAATGGAACAAACAATCCTAAAATTTGTATGGAGCCAGGAAAGACCCCAAATCACTAAGGAAATATTGAAAAAGAGGGAAAAAAAGATAGAGGCATCATGTTGCCTGATTTCAAGCTATATTACAAAGCTGTGATCACCAAGACAGCATGATACTGGCACAAAAACAGACACATAGATCAATGGAACAGAACAAAGAGCCCAGATATGGACCCTCAACTCTATGGTCAACTCATCTTCAACAAAGCAGGAAAGAATGTCCAATGGAAAAAAGGACAGCCTCTTCAACAAATGATGTTGGGAAAATTGGACAGCCACATGCAGAAAAATGAAACTGGACCATATCCTTACACCACACATGAAAACAGACTCCAAATGGATGAAGGACCTCAATGTGAGAAAGGAATCCATCAAAATCCTTGAGGAGAACACAGGCAGCAACCTCTTTGACCTCAGCCACAGCAATTTCTTCCTAGGAACATCGCCAAAGGCAAGGGAAGCAATGGCAAAAATGAACCATTGGGACTTCATCAAGATAAAAAGCTTCTGCACAGCAAAGGAAACAGTCAACAAAACCAAAAGACAACTGACAGAATGGGAGAAGATACTTGCAAATGACATATCAGATAAAGGGCTAGTATCCAAAATCTATAAAGAACTTAGCAAACTCAACACCCAAAGAACAAACAATCCAATGAAGAAATGGGCAGAGGACATGAACAGACATTTCTGCAAAGAAGACATCCAGATGGCAAACAGACACATGAAAAATACTCCACATCACTGGGCATCAGGGAAATACAAATCAAAACCACAATGAGATACCACCTCACACCAGTCAGAATGGCTAAAATGAACACGTCAGGAAATGACAGATGCTGGCGAGGATTCAGAGAAAGGGGAACCCTCCTACACCATTGGTGGGAATGCAAGCTGGTGCAACCACTCTGGAAAACAGCATGGAGGTTCCTCAAAAAGTTGAAAATAGAGCTACCCTATGACCCAGCAATCACACTACTGGGTGTTTACCCTAAAGATACAAATGTAGTGAGCCAAAGGGACACATGCACCCGAATGTTTATAGCAGAAATGTCCACAATAGCCAAACTATGGAAAGAACCTAGATGTCCATCAACAGATGAATAGATAAAGAAGATGTATATATTATACATCTTCTTTATATATATATATATATATATATATATATATATATATAACGCAGCCATCAAAAGAAATGAAATCTTGTCATTTGCATGACGTGGATGGAACTAGAGGATATTATGCTTAGCGAAATAAGTCAACCAGAGAAAGACAATTATCATATGATCTCCCTGATATGAAGAAGTTGAGAGGTAACTTTGGGTGTTTGGGGGATAGGAAAGGAATAAATGAAACAAGATGGGATTGGGAGGGAGACAAACTGTAAGAGATTCTTAATATCACAAAACAAACTGAAAATTGCCGGGGCGGGGGGAAAGGGGTAGGGAGAAGGTGGTTGGGTTATGGACATTGGGGAAGGTATGTGCTGTGGTGAGTGCTGTAATGTGTAAACGTGGCGATTCACAGACCTGTACCCCTGGGGCTAATAATACATTATATGTTAATGAAAAAAAATACACGGATTTCTTGAGCAAAAAAAAAAAAGGTTAGAAAAATCACAAAAGCACAAGTTAACTTTACACCTAGATATGAAGAAAGAACAGCAAATAAAACCTAAACTAAGCAGGAGAAAAGAAATAATGAAGACTAGAGCAGAAATCAATAAAATAGAAACTAGAAAAGTAGAACAGACCAAAAAAACTAGAAACTGGGCAATGCTTGAGTGGCTCAGTTGGTTAAGCAGTTGCCTTTGGCTCAGGTCATGTTCCTGATGTCCCAGGATCGCATCCCACGACAGGCTCCATGCTCAATAGGGAGTCTGCTTCTCCCTCTGACCCTCACTCCTCTTGTGCTCTCTCTCTCTCTCATTTTCACTCAAATACATAAAATCTTTAATAAAAACACCTAAAAGCTGGTTCTTTGAAGGAATCAATAAGATCAATAAAACTCTGGCCAGACATATCCAAAAGAAAAGAAAAGGGGCCTAAATTAATAAAACCATGAATGAAAGAGGAGAGATCATGACCCAGGAAATAGAAACAATTATTAGAACATTACCAGCAGCTATATGCCAAACAATAGGCCATCTGGAAGAAATGCATGCATTCCTGGAAACTTATAAACTACCAAGACTGAAACAGGAAGAAACGGACAATCTGAACAAAACAATAACTACAAGGAAATTAGGACAATGATCAAATACCTCCCAGAAAACTAGAGTCTGGGGCCAGATGGCTTCCCTGGAGAATTCAATTAAACATTTAAAGATGAAACTATACCTATTCTATTGAAGCATTTCCAAAAAATAGAAATGGAAGGAAAAATTCCAAACTCGTTCTATGAGGCCAGCATTACCCTGATCCCAAAACCAGGCAAAGACCCCATCCAAAAGGAGAATTACAACTCAATATGACTGATGAACATGGATGCCAAAATACTCAACAATGTCCTAGTCAATAGGCTCCAACAGTACATTCAAAGGATAATTCACCATGACCAGTTGAGGTTTATCCCTGGGATGAAAGGGTGGTCCAACTTTTCCAAATCAATCAATGTGATAGATCACATTAACAAAAGAAGAGACAAGAATCATAACGATCTTCTCAACTGATGCATAAAAAGCATTTGACAAAAAACAACGTCCTGATTAAAACTCTTCAAAATATAGGGATAGAGGGAACATACCTCAATATCATAAAATCTTCTATGAAAATCCCACAGCAACTATCACCCCCAAATTACTATAAATACACCCCTAAACAACTAGAAATCATAAAGCAATTCAGGAATGTGGCAGGATACAAAACCAATGGACAGACACCAATTGCTTTCCTATACACTAACAATGTAACTGTAGAAAGAGAGATTAGAGAATTGATTCCATTCATAATAGCACCAAAAACTATAAGATACCTTGGAATAAACCTAACCAAAGAGGTAAAGGATCTATACCCTGGGAACTACAGAATATATACGAGGGCAATGAAAGAAGGCACAAAAAGATGCAAAAACATTCCATGCTCATGGATTAGAAGAATAAACATTGTGAAAATGTCTATGCTGCCAGAGAAATCTACGTGTTCAATGCCATCCTGACCAAATACCAATAGAATACCAATAGCAATTTCAAAGAGCTGGAACAAACAATCCTAAAATTTGTATGGAGCCATGAAAGACCCCAAATCACCAAGGAAATATTAAAAAAGAGAGAAAAAAAAAAAAGACGGCGGCATCATGTTGCCTCATGATTTCAAGCTATATTACAAAGCTGTGATCACCAAGACAGCATGATACTGGCATAAAAACAGAAACATAGATAATGGAACAGAATAGAGAGCCCAGATATGGACCCTCAACTCTATGGTCAACTAATCTTCAACAAAGGAGGAAAAAATATCCAATGGGAAAAAGGCAGTCTCTTCAATAAATGGTGCTGGGAAAATTAGACAGCTATGTTCAGAAGAATGAAACTCGACCATTCTCTTACATCATACACAAAGATAAACTCAAAATGGATGAAAGACCTCAATGTGAGACACCAATCCATCCAAATCCTAGAGGAGAACATAGGCAGTCACCCCTTGGACATCAGCCACAGCAAATTCTTTCAAGACACATCTCCAAAGGCAAGGGAAACAAAAGCAAAAATGAACCTTTGGGACTTGACCAAGATCAAAATCTTCTGCACAGCAAACAAAACAGTCAACGATGCAAAAGGCAACGCACAGAATGGGAGAAGATATTTGCAAATGATACTACAGATAAAGGCTGGGGTCTAAGATCTACAGAGAACTTCTCAAACTCAACACCCAAAAAACTAATCAAGTCAAAAAATAGGCAGAAGACATGAACAAATATTTCTCCAAAGACATACAAATGGCAAAGAGACATCTGAAAAAGCATTCATCATCATTAGCCATCAGGGAAATTCAATCAAAACCACACTGGGATACCATCTTACACCAGTCAGAATGGCAAAAATTGACAAGAATCAACAAATGTTGGAGAGGATGTGGAGAAAGGGGAACCATCTTACACTGTTGGTGGGATTCCAAGCTTGTACGGCGACTTTGGAAAACAGTGTGGAGTTTCCTCATAAATTTAAAAATAGAGCTACTCTATGACCCAGCAATGGCAGTACTGGACATTTGCCCCAAAGATACAGATGTAGTGAAAGAAGGGCCATATGCCCCCCCAATGGTCATAGCAGCAATGTCCATAATAGCCAAACTGTGGAAGAAGCCAAGATGTCCTTTAACAGACAAATGGATAAAGAAGATATTGTTAATATTTACAATGGACTATTATTCAGCCATTGGCAGGGATGAATACCCAACATTTGCAACAACATGGATGGACCTGGAGGAGATTATGCTAAGTGAAATAAGTCAAACAGAGAAAGACAATTATTATATGGTTTCACTTACTTGTGGAACAAAAAGAATAGCATGGAGGACATTAGGAGAAAGAAAGGAAAAATGAGGGTGGGGGAAAATCAGAGCGGGAGATGAACCATGAGAGACTATAGATTATGGGAATCAAACTGAGGGTTTTAGAGAGGAAGCGGGTGGGGGAAGTGTGAGCCCAGTGATGGGTATTAAGGAGGGCACATATTGCATGGAGCACAGGGTGTTATATGCAAGCAATGAACCATGGAACTCTACATCAAAAACTAATGATGTACTCTATGGTCACTAACATAACATAATTTTAAAAATATAAAAAATAAAGTTGTTATGATGAGCTAATAAGAAACAAGACATAGAGATAATTGGGTAGTTCAGTCAGTTGAGCATCTGACTCTTGATTTCGGCTCCAGTCATGGTCTTGGGGTCATGTGATTGAGCCCTGTGTTTGGCTCTCTGCTCAGCATACTGTCTGCTTGAGATTCTCTCCTTCTGCCACTGCCCCCACGTGTGTGCTCTCTCTAAATAAATAAATAACAATAAATTTTTTAAAAAAACAGGAAGTAAATACTTATTTTAAAAAGTGAGGGAATGGGGCGCCTGGGTGGTTCAGTCGTTAAGTGTCTGCCTTCAGCTCAGGTCATGATCCCACACCTGGTTCCCTGCTTGTCAGGAAGCCTGCTTCTCCCTCTCCCACTCCCCGTGCTTGTGTTTCCTCCCTTGCTATGTCTCTGTCTGTCAAATAAACAAGTAAAATCATTAAAAAAAAAAAAAACAGGGACGCCTGGGTGGCTCAGTTGGTTAAGCGGCTGCCTTCGTCTCGGGTCATGATCCCAGCATCCTGGGATCGAGTCCCACATCGGGCTCCTTGCTCGGCAGGGAGCCTGCTTCTCCCTCTGCCTCTGCCTGCCTCTCTGTCTGCCTGTGCTCTCTCTCTAACTAATAAATAAATAAAATCTTAAAAAAAAAAAAAAAACAAGTGAGGGCATTCTTGAGCAGCGGTTCTCAAACAGGAGAATGTATCAGATCAACATGGAGGGCTTATTAATCCTACACTGCCAAGCTCCACCCCAAGACAGGCTGATTTGACATGCCTAAGGGAGGGCGGGTTAACAACTTGCATTTCTAACATGCTTTGCTGTGATGTTGATGCTTCTATGCTGGAGAGCACTGTTTGAGAAACAGACACTAGAGAAACAACAGAAATTTTGTTACTTATAGACCCCGAGTCTCATGGTGGCATGAACTATCTTTTAGGACATAAAGGCCAAGTATAATATAATGTATATTTTATTTTATACTTCTCTGATCATTAAACTCTAAACAGAAGCTTCATGTAAATATGAAAAGGAGAAAAAAATCAACAGGATTAAATACTGGGAGCAGATGAAGGGTGTGCAAGAAGGGGCTGTCCTGGGAAGGGCTGTGCCTTTGCAGGCACACCAGCAGAATGGCCCACAATGCTTGGACCTGGTGAAGACTGTGCTTAAGCCACAGCTCAGTCCTGGGGCTTGGGCACAGAAGGCATCTCATTCCTGCTCCTCCCCAATCCAGGCTGCATGGGCACAGAACAGTGCCAGCATATCTCCCATGTCCACTGGACATGTCTCTTCCGTCAGCAGGATCTTCAGGCCAGAGTCCCCTGTTCTCTACACACACATCCATACTCATTTGCACTCATCAAGCACATGGGTGTGCACTTATGTCCAGGAACATGCAGTCACATTCACACACAAACAATGCTTCTGATTTCAGTCCTCCCTCGCCTTCATAGGCTCAGGTTCCAACTCCAGAGTCAAGACGTATGTTAATGTCCTTAGCAGACTGACAAAGGGCCACTGCAGAGGCAGGGTGTCAACCATCCTTCCAGAGGACCCAGGCAGGGAAACACTGCATTCTGTACCCCGCTGGTATGAAGGAAAACTCCACTGAGCAACTGAGGCTGCCTGGGCTCATTAGGGAGGTCCAGATGCTTGTTCTGAGAAGCCATCCAGCCTTGCTTCCCTCCTCAATAACCAGCTGATAAGAAAGCAGAGTGTTGGGATGCCTGGGTGGCTCAGTTGGTTAAGCGGCTGCCTTCGGCTCAGGTCATGATCCCAGCGTCCTGGGATCGAGTCCCATATCGGGCTCCTTGCTCAGCAGGGAGCCTGCTTCTCCCTCTGCCTCTGTCTGCCTGTGCTCACTCTCTCTCTCTCTCCAACTAATAAATAAATAAAATCTTTTAAAAAAAATTTTTAAAAAAAAAGAAAGAAAGCAGAGTGTCAGAAGGCCAGTCCCTAGGAGGTCCCTCAACTCTGTGAGATAGGAGATGTAGTGGTTGTCTAGATCCAGAGCCTGGTGCCATGTCAGCCAAACCATTACTTCTGCCAGGTACAGTAGAATTGTCATCCAGCATAAGGGCAAGCAGATACAAAAAATTACAACCAAGTCAGAAACCCAAGTGTCATCAAGAAACACTAGCAAATTTCAAAGGCAGATACCAAGGTGGACATGTCCTTTCCAAGGAGTCCCCTTCCTCCAGCTTTTCTTGGGGTCAATGCCCAGCTTTGAGCTCATGCAGAGGCAGGAAGTCTACCCTTACCCATACTTGCCTAGCCTCCTTCTCTGTGGTCAGGCCCTGCTCATGACAAACTGAGGTGCCAGACAGACCATCTCTGCTACAGCAGCTCCTTGCACGGTCTTTGGAAACTCAAGACATAGGCCTTATTGGGACTTCAGTTTGGATTTGCTGGAGGTCCTTGTATGGGCAACTTTGGACAGTAAGCCTTTCCTGAAAGTGCCACAGTGTAGTGAGCACAGTCCTGGCCTCATTTCAGGGCTCCTCAGTCCCCTGTCCCAGGCAGACTCCAGCCCTTTCCTTGCTCCTGCTCAAAACAGTGTCTCAGAGTGTCCCAGCTCACTCTTCAGGGTCAGGGACATGCTGCAATTGCAAATGCCCTAACTCAGGGAGATTCGAACATGTCAGTTCCTCATTGTAGCACCGCCCCCTAGAATTGTCCATCAGTGCCCACAGTTCTTTCTGCCAACACAGACACAAGGGACATCAGCCAGCTACTCTGGGCAGTCTGCTGAGTACTACCCAGAGGCAGGCACAAGCTTAATCTCTTTTATCATGCCCTTATCATCATCCAGCCCTGACTGAAGCCCATGCATGCCTTTTAGCAACACTCCAGCAGGGAGCTGGTCTCTGCCCACCCTTTCTGTGATGGATGGTGTGCATGGCCCAGTTCCCCAGCTGGGCCCACTCATCAACCTGCTTCTTGGAGACTTGCTGCCACTTCAGGACCATCCTCTGATCCTCTGCTGAGGAGTGTGCAGTGTTCTATACATGGTATGGAGTGTGACCTGTGTGGGGTATCCCTATGAAGTGTGCAGTGTAGCATGTGCTGTGCGAAATGTGCAGGGGAAAATGTGCAGTACAGAATGTGGAATGGCCTCTCTGTTTGTATCATGGCTTTGTGCTTGAATAAGTTGACTCTTGAAAGATGGGGGCTGTACCCTGACATGTCCAGGAAACCCCAACCTTATCTCCCCAGCATCTTTCCCAGGACAGGGTGACAAATCTTGCTGGCTAGCCACTGAGTGCTGTTTTGATACTGCTATAACCATCCTTACCTGGGTCAGGCTTGCTAGCAGATAGAACACCACAAAAACCTTATTGTTTGGGACCAAATGGCCTCCCACCAAGTAGATGATATAGAAGAAAATCAGATAGCCTGGAACCACCAGAAAGAGTAGGACTCAGGCTGATATGGAATTAATTTCTGGAAAAAAATAAAACCAAGGAGATTGTGTGACCTGCTGGGCAGCAGAGGCCACCTTGGCACGTGACAGTCTCCAGTGAGACATCCACATATTTATCTATTACATGAGTGTTTGCTGAGCACCTACTATGTGGCAGGCATATTCTTGTATATGGGGATATACTCCTCTCCTTTCAGTCATGGAACTGACATTTTAAGGAAGAGAAAAAAAAATAAACAAAATCAGAATCGAGTAGCAGAAACAAACAAGAAAAGTCATTTCAAACTGACCAATGCTAGGATGAAAATAAACCAGGATAATGTGGTAGAGAACAAAGTGTATTTTAGTAGGATGAATACTGGGGAATTAGAAGCCCTCGAGAGAAGATGACATCTTGGCTGAGATATGAATTTGTAGAGGACTCTGGGGAGACGGCAGAGGAACGTGAACATGCAAGGGGCTGAAGGTCGAAGAGAGCTCTGGAATGTGCATGAACGGAGGCTCAGCATGTGGAATTAGTAATCCAGGGAAGAGTAGCACACTTATGGGGGGACTCAGGCAGCTCCTTCCTCACGCTAAGCCTCTGGGACCCGTTCAGCACATTCTCATTTCGCTTCAGTACTCTAAGAATTTGAGACTCTGCAAAAAGTGTGACTTCACTGCCCCAACCACACACACTTTTAGAAACTGTACATGTGAATGCAACTGACTTCTCAAACAGAAACAGAGTTTCAATAAAAAGTCTCCATTCACCTCTGAGTTAATATAGTTCATCAAACTTACAAGAAAGAGGAGGAACAATCTTACAGCTTAGAAGCCAAAAACACTACCATAAAATAATAGGTAGAGAAAGGGTGAGAAAAGTCAAGAGCTCCAAAATTTGTTATTCATGATGAAAAATTAGACAATGTACGAAAAGATTCTTTGAAAATAAAAAAAAAAAAAAAAGCAGAGAGGAGGAGGGGCAAGATGGCAAAGAAGTAGGAGACTCTGCTTCAACCGGTCCCCTAAAGTAAGCTAAATATCTACCAGAACACTCTGAACACCCGTGAAATCAGCCTGAGATGTAGGATTATGCACTTCTGGATCTCTGTGGGGGTAGAAGACATCTGAGTGGGAATCCGAGTGGGAATGCTCAGACTGATATCAGAGGACAAACAGAAGGGGGAGGGAGTCACCAGAAGTGACCCATTGGAAATAATACCCCAATATGAAAGTGCCCTGAAGTTGGGGAGCAGCACGAAATTGGAGTCTGATTTAAAGCACTCAAAAAGAACAAAAGAGCTTAAGGGGCAACTGGTAGAATACGGCGGTCACAGGCACAGGCCTAAGCCCACGACCCAGGACAGCCACCGCCGGTGACCACACATGCCAGAGAGAGTGCGGAGGAGCCTCCAGTTCCTGGTCCCTGAGGCCCCAGCTTTGTGCTGTTTGCAGCACTGCTTGGCTGGGTGCACTCCCTGCCCGCATGTAAGAGAGTCTGGTGTGGGCGCCACCTGGCCCTCTTTTAAACCACAACCTTTTGCACTTTGGGCACATTATGTGACCAGGGTCAGAGTGCACTCCCCGCCCCTACTTGAGAGAGTTTAGTGTGTGTGCTAGCTGGTGGTCTCTAGGACTGGCCAAGGGTCTGGACGCTCCTAGCCTGCAAATGAGAGAACCCGGCATGTGACCAGAGATTGGGTTACCCTTCCACTACCTGCATGAGACAACAGGGTCTGACTACACCCTGCATGGGCCTAACCTGAAACAGCAGTCCAGGCAAAGGCAGCAACTTGAAACAGGCTCCCTCGACCGATATTGCTCCCAGTTTCAATGGCACAGGAGTGAAGAGACAAGTGGGTGCCTTGGGTGACCACTGAGACAGTGGCTGGGGGAGCACATCATCTGTGGAAGGTTGCCCTGTTCAGGAGCGTTTCCAGAGGGGAGTCTGAGTGTTCTGGACCACCCAGAGGGGAGCAGACTGAAGCTTCTCTCTCTGAGGTGGAGGTCTGGGTGCAGTTTGCTTTCCACTAAACCTCAGAAAAGCAAAAAAACACAAAAAGCCTTCAAAGAACAAAAAACCCCAGAGAACAAAAGCCTGAAAAACCAAGTTTCCACAGAGCCCAGCCCCTAGAAGGGAGCAGGACGACTCAACCCAAGCAAGACTAACTGAAGAACACCATGGCAGACCCCTCCACCAGAAGGCAAGCCAAAAGAATAAGAGGACAACCACCATAGGTCCCCATAAAACTGTAAAACCCCAACATCAGGGAAAACAACATATTAAGCTCACAGGTATTGACCTAAAACCTGTATATTTCATAGATACAACTTTTTTATATATCCATACTCATGATTCTTATTTTTTAAATTTCTTAATATTTTTACCTACTTACCATTACAACTAGAGGTTTAATATAACATATTCTATAATAACATTTTAACTGGAACTTTATTCATACATATACTTCTGTTTATCTTTTTCCTTTTTTTAAATATACATATAGATATAAGCTTCAAGATATCCCTCTTTCCCTAATCAATACTACCCCTATATATAAACCAGTTTTAATCTCCCCTTATCTCTGGAAAGTTGAGTCCCTTAACAAAGATACCAAGATACACCCAGGAAGAACAAAATAAACTTCCTCGCCCACATCAAGGATTTATAAACATCCTCCCAATTTCTTCTTCTGTTAGTATTTCTGTGTATTTGTTTTTGTTCTGGTATTATATAAATCTTATATTTGGGGTTCATTTTGGCTGCATTCTTTTTTTTTCTTGTCATTTACTTTTGTCAGTCTTTCTGTTTGTCCGTTTTTGTTAATATACCTTATAAATCTTACTTTGGGGGCTCATTCTCGCTGGTTTCTCTCTTCTCTCTCTCTCTTTCTTTCTTTTTTCTTTCTTTTTTTGTGGTAACTTCCAATTGCTCCAAAATGTTCCAGGGTGCACCTTGCCTGGATCATGGTTGGTATATTCAGCTATACATCCCCTCAACCACCTCTCAGCAAAATGACTAGGAAAAGGAACATCCAACAGAGGGAAAAATTCAGAGACTGTGCCTTCTCCATCAGGAACTATTGGATATGTACATAAACAGTATGTCAGAAATGGAATTCAGGGTTACAATCATCCAGGCAATGACTAGGTTGGAGAAAACCATTAGTGACAACATAGAATCTCTAAGGGTGGAAGCGAGAGCCTCCCGAGCAGAAGTTAAAAATGTTATCAATGAAATCCAATCTAATCTAAATAGTCTAACAGCTAGGGTAATCAAGGCAGAAGACAGAATTAGTGGTCTAGAGGACAAAATGAGAGAGAAAAAGGATCAGGAGCAGGCATGGAAGAAACAGCTTAGAAGCCACGAAAACAGAATTAGGGAAATAAATGATGCTATGAAACATTCCAAAGTCAGAATTATTGGGATCCTTGAGGGGGTGGAAAAAAAAGAGAAGATTAGAAGATATAGTTGAACGAATTCTGGATGAAAATTTTCCCTGTCTGAGGAACAGAACAAGCCTTTGGGTCCTAGAGGTAGAGAGAACACCCACCGATTTCAATGAATCTAGAACGACCTCAAGGCACTTAATTGTGAAACTCACAAGTCATAATTTTAGACAAGAGGTTCTGAGGGCAGCTACTTGAAAGAGATTCCTTATGTACAGAGGATGGTCCATCAGAATAATGTCAGACCCGTCCCCAGAAACCTGGCAAGCCAGAGAGGGCTGGCAAGACATATTCAGGGCACTAAATGAGAAGAACATGCAGCCAGGAATACTTTATCCAGCAAGACTGACATTCAAAATGGATGGAGAGATAAAGAGCATCCAAGACCCACAAGGTTTAAAAGAGTATGTGACCACCAAGCCAGCACTACAAGAAACATTAAGGGAGGGTTCTAAAAAAGAAGAAAGAATCCAAGAGTGCCATAGAACAGAAATGTACAGAGACAATCTATACAAACAAGAAGGACTTCATAGGCTGCTTGATGTCACTAAAAACATGTCTTTCAATAATCATTCTCAACGTGAACGGTCTAAATGCTCCCATGAAACACCACAGGATTGCAGATTGGATAAAATGAAAGGACCCATCCATATGCTGTCTACAAGAGACATATTTGGAACCTAAAGATAATCCAGACTGAACGTGAAGGAATGGAGGAATATCTTTCATGCCAACGGGCCTCAAAAGAAAGCTTTTCACATATCAGCTTTTCATGTAGCAATTCATATATCAGATATATTGGATTTTAAACTAAAGACTGTAATCAGAGATAAAGAAGGACAATACATCATTCTTATTTTTACCTAAACTTTATTTTATTTTTTAAGTGTTCCAAGATTCATTGTTTATGCATCACACCTAGTGCTCCATGCAATACATGCCCTCCTTAATAACCACCACCAGGTTCACCTATGCCCCACCACCCTCCCCTCCATATCCCTCAGTTTGTTTCTCAGGGTCCACAGTTTCTCATGGTTCGTCTCTCCCTCCAATTTCCCCCAACTCCCTTCTCCTCTCCTTCTCTGAATGTCCTCCATGTTATTCCTTATGCTCCACAAGTAAGTGAGACCCTATGATAACTGACTCCCTCTGCTTGACTTATATTACTCAGCATAACACTATATCATTCTTAAAGGGTCTATCCACCAAGAAGATCTAACAATTGTAAATATTATGTCCCCTGTATGGGAGCAGCTAACCACATGAGCCAACTGTTCATCAAAATCAAGAGTCATATTAATATGAATATGATAGGGGTGCCTGGGTGGCTCAGTGGGTTAAGCCTCTGCCTTCGGCTCAGGTCATATCTCGGGGTCCTGGGTTCGAGCCCCACATCGGGCTCTCTGCTCGGCAGGGAGCCTGCTTCCCCCTGTCTCTCTGCCTGCCTCTCTGCCTACTTGTGATCTCTGTCTGTTAAATAAATAAATAAAAATTTAAAAAATATATGAATATGATAATAGTAGGGGATCGTCACATGCCACTCTTAGTAATAGAAGATTATTCAAGCAGAAAATCAATAAAGAAACAAGAGCATTTAATTATACATTGGACCAGATGGACCTCATACATATATACAGAACATTCCACCCTAAAACAACAGAATATTCATTCTTCTCGAGTGCACATGACCAGAATAGACCACATACTGTGTCACAAATCAGGGCTCAAGTGATACCAAAAGATTGAGATTATTCCCTGCATTATTCTCAGACCACCATGCTTTGAAACTGGAACTCAACCATAAGAAAAAGTTTGGGAGGATTTCAAACACTTGGAAGCTACAGACCATCCTCCTCAAGAAAGTTTGGATCAATCAGGAAATCAAAAAAGAACTTAAACAATCCATGGAAACAATGAGAATGAAGACACATCAATCCAAAACCTGTAAGATATGGCAAAGGCGGTCCTAGGGGGGAAATACACAGCCATCCAAACCTCAGTAAAAAAAAAAAATCCCAAATATACCAGCTCTCTTTACACTTTAAAGAACTGGAAAATCAACAAGTTAAGCCAACTCCACTCACAAGAAGGGAAATAATCAAGATTAGAGCAGAACTCAGAGAGATAGAAACTAGTGATACAGCAGACACATCAACAAAATGAGAAGGTGGTCCTTTAAAAGAATCAATAAAATAGATAAATAACTGGCCAAACCAATCCAAAATAAAAGACAGAGGTCTCAGGGATGCCTGGGTGGCTCAGCTGGTTAAGCGGCTGCCTTCGGCTCAGGTCATGATCCCAGCGTCCTGGGATCGAGTCCCGCATGGGGCTCCTTGCTTGGCAGGGAGCCTGCTTCTCCCTCTGCCTCTGCCTACCACTCTGTCTGCCTGAGCTCTCTCTCTCTCTCTCTCTCTCTCTAATAAATAAATAAATAAATAAAAATCTAAAATAAAAAAATAAAAGACAGAGGTCCCAAATTAATAAAATTATGAATGAAAGGGGGAGATCACGACTAACACCAAGGAAATAGAAACAATCATCAGCCTTTATTATTATCAACAGTTGTATGCCAATAAGTTAGCAACCTAGCAGAAATTGATGCATTCCTGGAACTACAAACTTCCAAGACTAATTCAGGAAAAAATTGAAAACCTGAATAGTCCAATATCTAGTAACGAGATTGAAGCAGTGATCAAAAGCTTCCCAAAAAATAAGAGCCCAGGACCTGATGGTTTCCCTGGGAATTCTACCAAACATTCAAAGAAGAAATAATACCTATTGTCTTGAAGCTGTTTCAAAAAATAGAGACAAAAGGGAAATTGCCACATTCTTTCTATAAAGCCAGCATTCCCCTGATCCTCAAACCAAGCAAAGACCCCATTAAAAAGGAGAATTTCAGACCAATATCCCTGATGAATATGGATGCCAATATTCTCGACAAGATCCTAGCTAATAGGATCCAATAGCACATTCAAAAGATTATCCACCTTGACCGGGTGGAATTTATCCCTGGAATGCAAGGGTGGTTCAACATTCACAAATCAATCAACGTTATAGAACAAATCAATGAGAAGAGAGAAGAACCACACGGTCCTCTCAATTGATATAGAAAAAGCATTTGACAAGATACAGCATCCATTCCTGATTAAAACTCTTCAAAGTATAGGGATATAGAGAATATTCCTCAAACTCATAAAATCCATCTATGAAAAACCCACAATGAATATCATTCTCAATGGGTAAAAGCTGACAGCCTTCCCATTGAGATCAGGAACACGACAAGGATGCCCACTCTCACTACTCTTTTTCAACATAGCACTAGAAGTCCTAGCAACATCAATCAGACAGCAAGAAGAAATAAATGTATTACTATTGACAAAGAAGAAGTCAAACTCTATCTCTTTGCACATGACTTGATACTTTATATGGAAAACCCAAAAGACTCCAGCCCCAAACTACTAGAACTCATACAGCAATTCAGTATGTGGCAGGATACAAAATCAATGCACACAAATCAGTTGCTATCTTATACACTAACAATGAAAATATAGAAACGGAAATGAGAGAATCAATTCCACTTACCATAGCACCAAGAACCATAAGATACCTGGGAATAAACCTAACCAAAGAGGTAAAGGGACTGTACTGGAGGAACTATAGAACACACATGAAAGAAATTGAAGAAGGCACAAAAAGGTGGAAGAGCATTCCTTGCTCAAGGATCTGAAGAAGAAATATTGTAAAAATGTGTATACTGCCTGGAGCAATCTAGACTTTCAATGCCATCCCAATTAAAATTCCACTGGCATTTTTCAAAGTGCTGGAACTAACAATCCTAAAATTTGTATGGAAACAGAAGAGACCCTGAATTGCTAAGGAAATGTTGAAAAAGAAAAAACTGGGGCATCATATTGCCTGCAAGCTTTACTACAAAGCTGTGATCACCAAAACAGCCTGCAAAAACAGACACAAAGTCCAGTGGATCAGAGTAGAAAGCCCAGATATGGACCCACAACTCTATAGTCAACTAAGCTTTGATGAAGTAGGAAAAAATATCCAGTGGAAAAAAAAAAGACAGTCTCTCCAATAAATAGTGCTAGGGAGGGACGCCTGGGTGGCTCAGTTGATTAAGCAGCTGCCTTCGGCTCAGGTCATGATCCCAGCGTCCTGGGATCGAGTCCCACATCGGGCTTCTTGCTCGGCAGGGAGCCTGCTTCTCCCTCTGCCTCTGTCTACCACTCTGTCTGCCTGTGCTCGTGCTCTCTCTCTCTCTCTAACAAATAAATAAATAAAATCTTTTAAAAAAAAAGATTTAAAAAAAATAGTGCTGGGGAAATTGGACAACTGTATATAGAAGAATGAAACTTGACCATTCTCTTACACCAAACACAAAGATAAACCCGAAATGGATAAAAGACCTCAACATGAGGCAGGAATCTATCAAAATCCTAGGGGAGAACATAGGCAGTAACCTCTTTGACATTGGCCACAGCAAATTTTTTCAAGATATGTCTCCAAAGGCAAAGGAAACAGAAGCGGAAATAACATTTTGGGACTTCATCAAGATCAAAATCTTCTGCACAGCAACGGGAACAGTCAACAATACAAAGAGGCAACCCACAGAATGGGAGAAGATATTCTCAAATGACACTACGGATGAAGGGCTGCTATCCAAGATCTATAAAGAACTCCACAAACTCAACCCCCCAAAAAACACATAATCAGATCAAAAAGTGGGCAGAAGACAAGAACAGACACTTCTCCAAAGAAGACATACAGATGGCTAACAGACACATGAAAAAGTGTTCATCATCATTAGCAACCAGGGAGATTCGAATACATTGCGGTACTACCTTACACCAGTTAGAATGGCCAAAATTAACAAGACAGTAAACGCCAAGTATTGGAGAGGATGTGGAGAATGGGGAACCCTCTAACACTGTTGGTGGGAATGCAATTTGGTGCAGCCACTTTGGAAAACAGTGTGGAGATTCCTTAAGAAATTAAAAATAGAGCTACCCTATGACCCTATATTTACACTACTGGGTATTTTCCCCATGGATACAGATGTAGTGAAAAGAAGGGCCACCTGTACCCCAATGTTCATAGTAGCAATGGCCACAGTCGCTAAACTCTGGAAAGAGCCAAGATGTCTTTCATCAGATGAATGGATAAAGAAAATATGGTCCATATATACAATGGAGTATTATGCCTCCATCAGAAAGGATGAATAGCCAATTTTTGTATCAACATGAATAGGACTGGAGGAGATTATGCTGAGTGAAATAAGTCAAGCGGAGAGAGTCAATGATCATATGGTTTCACTTACTTGTGAAGCAAAAGGAATAACATGGAGAACATTGGGTGAAGGAGAGTTGGAGCAAATTGGAGGGGGAGATGAACCATGAGAGACTGTGGACTCTGAGAAATAAACTGAGTGTTTGGAGGGGAGGGGGCTAAGGGGTTGGAAGAGCCTCATGGTGGGTATTAAGGAGGACATGTATTGCATGGAGCACTGAGTGTGCTGCATAAAGAATGAATCTTGGGAGAGATTTAGAGAAAGAAGAGAGGGCAGGGTGGGCAAGATAGAAGGGAAGAGTTTATCAAGGAGGTAGAGGATAAATTGACCCTTGAAAAGTACCTTATTTGTTCTTTGTTTAAAAAAAAATTAAAATAGGGGTGCCTGGGTGGCTCAGTCATTAAGCATCTGCCTTCAGCTCAAGTCCTGATCCCAGGTTCCTGGGATCAAGCCCCACGTGGGGCTCCTGCTTGGCAGGAAGCCTGCCTCACCCTCTCCCACTCCGCCTGCCTGTGTACCTTCTCTCACTGTGTGCAGGCGTTGGTGGTGTAGTGGTGAGCATAGCTGCCTTCCTTCTCTCACTGTGTTTCTCTCCGTCAAATACATAAATAAAATCTTTAAAAAATCATAAAATAAAATAAAGTGAAGTAAGATAAAATAAATGGCCACATGGCCTCTGGAAGACACTATATCCATCTGAGGTGCATAAAGTGGAGCATGGGTTAGGCCAGAACTGTTTCATCCAGAGGGGGAGGACACGAGGAGTGTGTCACATGTGCAGGTTGATGGAGATCCGGCTGGTCTGAATGGCCACCAGATTGCCACCAACAGCTGGAAGGAGCGAAAGAATGCCAGTCTCTAAGTTCTATCTTTTCTTTTAAGTCTATGTCCTCCAGGAACACTTCCTTGACTGATTCAGCACTGGCTCTATCTTTCTTCCCTCCCACTTTACCACAGACCTTGTTTGGCCCCAAGCACGGGTAAACTGGACCCTGAGAGTGAGGTATCACCTTGACAGCTACCTCTTTTTTTTTTTAAGATTTTATTTATTTATTTGAGAGACAGAGATCACAAGCAGGCAGAGAGGCAGGCAGCGAGAGAGGAGGAGAAAGCAGGCTTCCTGCTGAGCAGAGAGCCCGATGCAGGGCTCGATCCCAGGACCCTGAGATCATGACCTGAGCTGAAGGCAGAGGCTTAACCCACTGAACCACCCAGGCGCCCCCAAAGTAGGATTTTAATATATATTTGTTGGGTAGCAGGATGGCAAAGTAGGATATATATTTGTTGAGTAGCAGGAAGGGGTGGGGAAGAGGGAGGGGA
>ML109447.1:29223-56393 GCA_003697995.1 Taxidea taxus jeffersonii | reverse complement strand
ATGGGCCTATTCAGGTTTTCTATTTCTTCCTGGTTCAGTTTTGGCAGTTTATATGTCTCTAGGAAAGCATCCATTTCTTCCAGATTGTCAAATTTGTTGGCATAGAGTTGTTCATAATATGTTCTTATGATTGTTTGTATTTCTTTGGTGTTGGTTGTGATCTCTCCTCTTTCATTCATGATTTTATTTATTTGGGTCCTTTCTCTTTTCTTTTGGATAAGTCTGGCCAGGGGTTTATCAATCTTATTAATTCTTTCAAAGAACCAGCTCCTAGTGTCATTTTTTTGTTCTATTGTTTTTTTGGTTTCTATTTCATTGATTTCTGCTTTGATCTTTATTATTTCTCTTCTCCTGCTGGGTTTAGGCTTTCTTTGTTGTTCTTTCTCAAGCTCCTTTAGGTGTAGGGTTAGGTTGTGTATTTGAGACCTTTCCTGTTTCTTGAGATAGGCTTGTACCGCTATATATTTTCCTCTCAGGACTGCCTTTGCTGTGTCCCACAGATTTTGGACCGTTGTGTTTTCATTATCATTTGTTTCCATGGTTTTTTTCAATTCTTCTTTAATTTCCTGGTTGACCCATTCATTTTTTAGAAGGATGCTGTTGAGTCTCCATGTATTTGTGCTCTTTCCAAATTTCCTCTTGTGATTCAGTTCTAGCTTCAGAGCATTGTGGTCTGAAAATATGCAGGGAATGATCCCAATCTTTTGATACCGGTTGAAACCTGATTTATGACCCAGGATGTGATCTATTCTGGAGAATGTTCCATGGGCACTAGAGAAGAATGTGTATTCTGTTGCTTTGGGATGGAATGTTCTGAATATATTTGTGATGTCCATCTGCTCCAGGGTGTCATTTAAGACCTTTATTTCCTTGTTGATCTTTTGCTTGGATGATCTGTCCATTTCAGTGAGGGGTGTGTTAAGTCTCCAACTATTATTGTATTCTTGTCAATGTGTTTCTTTGATTTTGTTATTAATTGGTTTATATAGTTGGCTGCTCCCATGTTAGGGGCATAGATATTTAAAATTGTTAGATCTTCTTGTTGGACAGACCCTTTGAGTATGATATAGTGTCCTTCCTCATCTCTTATTATAGTCTTTGGCTTAAAATCTAATTGATCTGATATAAGGATTGCCACCCCAGCTTTCTTCTGATGTCCATTAGCATGGTAAATTGTTTTCCATCCCCCCACTTTCAATGTGGACATGTCTTCAGGTCTAAAATGAGTTTTTTGTAGGCAGCATATGGATGGGTTTTGTTTTTTTATCCATTCTGAAACCTTGTGTCTTTTGATTGGGGCATTTAGCCCATTTACATTCAGGGTAACTATTGAGAGATATGAATTTAGTGCCATTGTATTGCCTGTAAGGTGACTGTTACTGTATATTGTCTCTGTTCCTTTTTGCTAATACTTTTAGGGTCTCTCTTTGCTTAGAGGACCCCTTTCAATATTTCCTGTAGAGCTGGTTTGGTATTTACAAATTCTTTCAGTTTTTGTTTGTCCTGGAAGTTTTTTATCTCTCCTTCTATTTTCAACGATAACCTAGCTGGATAAAGTATTCTTGGTTGCATGTTCTTCTCGTTTAGTGCTCTGAATATATCATGCCAGTTCTTTCTGGCCTGCCAGGTCTCTGTGGATAAGTCTGCTGCCAATCTAATATTTTTACCATTGTACGTTACAGACTTCTTGTCCCTTGCTGCTTTCAGGATTTTCTCTTTGTCGCTAAGACTTGTAAATTTTACTATTAGATGGCAGGGTGTGGGCCATTCCTATTGATTTTGAGGGGTGTTCTCCTCACCTCCTGGATTTTGATGCTTGTTCCCCTTGCTATATTAGGGAAATTCTCTACAATAATCCTCTCCAGTATACCTTCTGCTCCTATTTCTTTTTCTTCTTCTGGAATCCCAATTATTCTAATGTTGTTTTGTCTGATGGTATCATTTATCTCTCGAATTCTCCCCTTGTTATCCAGTAGTTGTTTGTCTCTCTTTTGCTCAGCTTCTTTATTCTCTGTCATTTGGTCTTCTGTATCACTAATTCTTTCTTCTGCCTCATTTATCCTAGCAGTAAGAGCCTCCATTTTTGATTGCACCTCATTAATAGCTTTTTAAATTTCAACTTGATCAGATTTTAGTTCTTTTATTTCTCCAGAAAGGGCTTTTATTTCTCCTGACAGGGTTTCTCTAATATCTTACATGCCTTTTTCGAGCCCGGCTAGAACCTTGAGAATCATCGTCCTGAATTCCAGATCTGACATATTACCAATGTCTGTATTGATTAGGTCCCTAGCCTTCGGTCCTGCCTCCTGTTCTTTTTTTTGTGGTGAGTTTTTCCGCCTTGTCATTTTGTCCAGATAAGAATCCGCTGTTCTCCTTGTTAAGTGAACTTGGTCTTGGCTGGATTTCTTGTTTATCTTCTGGGGGAGGGGCCTGTTGTAGTTATTTTCAAGTGTCTCTGCCCCAGGCGGAATTGCACCGCCCTTACCAGGGGCCGGGCTAAGTAATCCTCTCAGGTTCGCTTTCGGGAGCTTTTGTTCCCTGAAAGCTTTCCGTAGAGTTCTGGAGGATGGGAATGAAAATGGTGGCCTTCCAATCTCCGGTTCAGAGGAGCCGAGAGCTAGGGGCCACAGTCTTCAGTGCGCCTTCAGAGAAAAGCGTTTATTCACTCCCGTCTCCCCAGCCTCCGTTTGCGCTCGGAGACCGTGCTCGGAGACCAAGCTTGGAGACCGGGCTCGGAGACCATGCTCGGAGAAAATCGTGCGTAATCAGTCCCGCCTCACTGGCCTCTGGGAGCGCTCCGAGCTCACCTAGCCTGTGACCAAGCGTCTCTGTCTCTGGCAGAGTCCCACCTGGAGTCTCCGAACCCCGTAGATCCCTGAGCTCTCCCGGGTTGGAGTCTCCCCGGATCTTGTGGGGACCTCTCGCACAGAGCACCGGTCCGTGTCACAGAGCACTGGCCGGTGTCACAGACCACGGCTGTAGGAAACCTCGGCTCTGTCTCCGCAGCCGGTTTCCCTGCTCTCATATCTGTGAGCTCTGCTATACTCAGATACCCCCGATCCTTCTGTGACCCTGTGGGACCTGAGTCCACGCTGTCCCCGCGAGGTCTTCACCCCAGTTTAGCCTCTGGAGCGACGTCCCTCCCTGGAGCAGACTTTTAAAAGTCCTGATTTTGTGCTCCGCTGCTTGCCGGGAACCGGCCCCTCCCCCTGGGGTCCATCCTCCCGTCGTGTTGGATTCACTTCTCTGCTGGTCCTACCTTTTAGAAAGTGGCCGATTCTCTGTTTCCAGAATTGTTGTTTTTCCTCTCTTCAATCTCCTATTGGATTCGTAGGTGTTCGGAATGGTTTGATAGGCTATCTAGCTGATCTCCTGCTGCCTGATGTCGTCTCAGCCTGCTACTTCTCCACCATCTTGACTCCTTCCACCTACATTTGTATCTTTAGGGTAAAAACCTAGTAGTGCGATTGCTTGGTCGTGGGGTAGCTCTATTTTCAACTTTTTGAGGAACCTCCATGCTGTTTTCCAGAGTGGTTGCACCAGCTTGCATTCCCACCAACAGTGTCGGAGGGTTCCCCTTTCTCCGCATCCTTGCCAGCATCTGTTGTTTCCTGACTTGTTTCCTTATAGTATTTGTATAGCTTCATTTTTTTTTTTTTTTTACATTTAAAACCTTGATTCAGTTGGTATTTACTTGGTGTATGGTTCCAGAAAATGATCCTGTTTTACCCTAACGCCACTTATAAAAAGTCTGTGTTTCCCACTGCTGTGACAGTTTATTTCTGCTTAGCCCCAATCCCCAACCTTCACCGGTTAATCTGTAATAATTGAGATGAGCGCTGTAAAATTTTCTCTTTAGCCAGCTGATCATGACCTGAGCTGAAGGCAGCCACCTAACCAACTGGACCACCCAGGCACCCCTCTTCTTTTCTAATGCTTAACTAGCTTTGCTTGCTTGTTTATTTTTTTTTTTTAATTTATTTTTTTTTTAAAGATTTTATTTATTTATTTGACAGAGAGAGATCACAAGTAGGCAGAGAGGCAGGCAGGGAGAGAGAGAGGGAAGCAGGCTCCCTGCTGAGCAGAGATCCCGATGCGGGACTCGATCCCAGGACCCTGAGATCATGACCTGAGTCGAAGGTGGCGGCTTAACCCACTGAGCCTCCCAGGCGCCCCTGCTTGTTTATTTTTAAAAATGATGCTAAGTTTTGTTAGAAGAGGATACTAGAAGGACACTGAATGAGAAAGTGGCTTCTCTAGGGCTTGGAGGTTTGGATCTTGTGCAAGGATCCAACAGACAGCTCCCTAGCAGCTAGCTCCTGCAGTGACCAATGGTCACTAGTGTCTGGTGGTAAGAAACTTCCTCTAGAACTCTCTTTTGTCATTTTTACAGCATATGTGCAGCATGGAACCTTTTTGAGGATGACTTTCCTTGTGCCCCAGAGGGAGAATTTCAGTGAGTCTTGCTTGCGTGTTAGCAAAGCAATTTATCTTTCATTCAGTGTTGTATGGCTGTGCCCTCCCTCTCCATCAAGGTCTGGATCTCTCCCTGGAGTGTGTGTGTATGTGTGTGTATGTGTGTGTGTATGAGTTGGCTCTTTTTAAAAGATTTTATTTATTTATTTGACACAGAGAGAGAAAGAGGGATCATAAGTAGGCAGAGAGTCAGGAAGAGGGAGAGGGAGAAGTAGGCTCCCTGCTGAGCAGAGAGCCTGATGTGAGGCTCAATCCCAGGACCCCAAGAACATAACCTGAGCTGAAAGCAGATGCTTAACTGACTGAGCCCCCCAGGCACCCCTCTTGGATACTCTTATCTTGGCACTAGAGGTAGTGACTGCTCCTTATTTCTGCTACTCCTGTATTACATAGAGTTCTCTTTACTTCTTACTAGCTAATCTCTTGTACTCCCAATTTCTTGTTCTAGTTCATAATTCTTTCTTAAATATATTTAAAAATGTTCTTTTAAAATTTTATTTGAGGGAGAGAGAGAACAGGAGGTGGGGGACAGAGGGAGAATGAGAAGCAGACTCCCCACTATGCAGGGAGCCCAATGTGGGGCTTGATCCCAGAACCCTGAGATCATGACATGAACCCAAGGCAGACACTTAACTGACTGAGCCACTCAGGTTCCCCTAAAATGTTACTTCTTTTACTCATTTTTTTCTTAGAAAAATCCAAATGTCCTTTAATTTTTTTGATATAAACCTTTAGAGAATTTAAAAATAAAAATATTTCTTGGGCATCATATTGAAATTACATAAGACTTAATGGATAAGAATGATTAATTCACTCTGCTAAATTATAGGTTACTTCAAAAACTATGGTGATGATGCTAAACATTTTTTTAAATTGAAGTATAGTTGACATATAATGTTATATTAGTTTTAGGTGTACAACATAGTAATTCGACAGTTCTGTACATTCAGTGGTGCTCACCATGATACATGTAATTATTATATGTCAACATACAAAATTATTATAATATTATTGACAGATTTCCTATGCTGTACTTCTCATCCCATGTCTTATTTATTGTTTCTTTATTTAGCTAATGATTCTTTTTTTTGGTTAATGATTCTTTATATTAAGATTACTTTGTTCCAGTAACTGTGTGGTTTCTCACCGCATTTATTGGATCTTGGCTGATATACCCAATGATAGGAGATGCTGCTTTATTACAAACTAAATGTCTATATGTAATATGATCTTTTTCTGTATTTTTCTTATTTATTCATTAGTTTGTCTGATTTTGGGGCAGTATCAAACTGTCTTAATTATAGAAGTTTAATAGTATTTTTTGGAAAATACTTTATTTATTTATTTGAGAGAGAGAGCACCAGCAGGGGGAGGGAGAAGTGGACTCCTCACTGAGCTGTGAGCCCAACACAGGGCCAGTCCCTGGACCTGGCGGTCATGACCTGAGCTGAAGGTAGACACTTAATTGACTGAGCCACCCAGGAACCCCAAGAGGCTTAATAATATTTCTAAAAAGTCTGTTAGTGCTTTTCCTCATTGCTTTTCTTTTCTAATTTTTTTAAAAAAAGATTTCATTTATTTATTTGACAGTGAGAGAGCACAAGTAGGCAGAGCAGCAGGCAGAGGGAGAGGGAGAAGCATACTCTCCACTGGGGAGGGAGCCAGAAGTGCTGCTTGATCCCAGGGCTCTGGGATCACAACCTGAGCTGAAGGCAGCCACCTAAGCAACTGAGCCACTCAGGCACCTCTTCTTTTCTAATATTTAACTAGCTTTGCTTGCTTTTTATTTTATTTTATTTATTTATTTGACAGACAGAGATCACAAGCAGGCAGAGAGGCAGGCAGAGAGAGAGAGGAGGAAGCAGGCTCCCTGCTGAGCAGAGAGCCCGATTTGGGACTTGATCCCAGGACCCTGGGATCATGACCTAAGCCGAAGGCAGAGGCTTTAACCCACTGAGCCACCCAGGCGCCCTGCTTGTTTATTTTTAAAAATGAATTTTCCATCAATCAGGGAAACACCTGATGACATTTAAATAAAAATTTGGATTGTATTCAATTTATAAATTAGCTTAGAGAGGACATCTTTATGGTAGAGTCATCTTATCCAAAACCAAGTATGGCTTTCTCTTTGTTGAAGGGAACTTCTGAGTATTTCTGCAGTGTTTTCTGGTTTTCTTCAGATAGAGTTTTTGGCTTCTAGGTATTTCCTTTTCTTTTGTTGTCTTTCTATCTTCTAGCAATTTTTTTTTGTTGTTGTTTATATGAAGGCTATAAGTTTTATAGTTAGCTTATTTACTCATTTTTCTTATTCTTTGTCATATTTTTTTTGTTGCTTCATTTGTTGCTTCCTTCTTTCCAATTCAAATACCTCTAAATGTTTTCTCTTATCTAACAGCATGGATAATATCTCCATCACAATATTAAACATTAGTAGAGGTACAAGCGTTGTTATTAGTCTCTTTCTTAGTGGAATAGCTTCTAGTATTTTCTCACTATGTAAGATTCTGGATTTTGTGTGGAGGAGTGTCTGTTAAATCCTAATTTATTGATTTTTTAAAAAAAAAGATTTATTTGTTTGAGAGAGAGAGAGAGAGCGATAAAGATAGAAAATCTTAAGCAGATTCCACACTGAGCATGAGGCCCAGTGCAGGGGCTTGATCTCAGGACTCTGAGATCACGACCTGAGCTGAAACTGACAGCCAGGGCCTTAACCTCCTGTACCACCCAGGCATCCTTATTTTTTTCTTAAAAAAAAAAAATAAAAGAAAAGAATGGGGCCTTAATTTTTGTCAATGCCTTTATTAAATGTGTGAAGACAGATTTTATTTTTTCTAAGAGGGGCAAGATGGCAGAGAAGTAGGAGACCCTGTTTCAATCAGTCCGCTAAAGTGAGCTAGTTATCTACCAGAACACTCTGAACACCCAAGAAACCAGCCTGAGATGTAGGATTATACACTTTGGATCTCTACAGGGGCAGAAGATGCCAGCGGACAGGTAAAGCATACTGGGAATGGTCAGACTGTTATTGGAGGATAAACAGAAGGGTTAGGGAGCCACCAGAAGCAACCTATTGGAAAGTAATGCCCCAATACAAAAGTGCCCTGTGATTGGGGACCAGCATTGACTTGGGGTCTAGTTAAAAGCACTCAAAAAGAGCAAAAGATCTTAAAGGGCAACTGGTGGAATCAGGCAGTCATGGGCAGGTTCCTAAGCCCATGGTCTCAGGATGGCCACTGCTGGCGATCACTAGTGCCAGAGAGTGAGGTGGTGGAGGCTCCAGTTCCTGATCCTGGAGCCCCCAGTGTTGCCTGGTTTGAGGGAGTCTGGTGGGCACTCTCAGGGACCACAGCCTTTTGCATTCTGTGCTCACTGAGTGGTGGGCATCTGAACTGCACTCCCCACCTGCACCTGAGAGTGCTCTGTGTAGGGTGCTAGCCAGTGGTCTCTAGAACCAGAGGAGAGTCTGAGCACTCCCAGCCTGGACCTAAAGGAACTTCCCCAGACAGCAGTCTCAGCAAAGACAGCCACTGGAAGGGGCTTCCTGGACCAATATCACTAGCAGTTTTGGCACAGGGCTGCAGGGACAGGCGGGCTCTATGGGCAACCCCTGAGATGGTGGCTGGGGACCTGCACTGCCTGTGGGGGGTTGCATAGCTCCACGGAGTTTACAGAGGGGGAGTCTGTATGTTCTGGACCACCCAGAGGGGAGCAGACTGAGGCTTCTCTCTGAGATGGAGGTCTGGGTGCAGTTTGCTTTCCACTAAACCTCCAAAAAGCCCGCAAAAAGCTGCCAAAGAACAAAAACCTCCAGAGAACAAAAGCCTGAAAAACCAGTTTCCACAGAGCCCAGCCCCTTGATAGGGGGCAGGAGGACTCATCCCAAGCAAGATGGCTGAAAAACAATGTGGCAGGCTCCTCTCCCAGAAAGCCAGCCAAAAGAATGAGAAGACAACTACCACAGGGTCCCCATAAAACTGTAAAACCCCAATATCAGGGGAAAACAATATATTAAGCTCCCGGTATTTCTGTAAAACCTGTATATTTCATAGATAAAACTTTTATTTTTAACTTAGTTACCATTACAACTAGAGGTTTAATACAGCATATTCCATAATAACTTTTTAACTTGAACTTTTTTTCATACATATACCTGTATTTTACTTTTTCTTTTCTATTTTATTTTTTAAAAATATACATATAGGTATAAGCTTCATGGCAATCCTCTTTCCCTGATCAATACTACCCCTATATATATAAACCAGTTTTAATCTCCCTTTATCTCTGGAAAGTTGAGTCCTTTAACAAAGATACCAAGATACACCCAGGAAGAATCAAAATAACCTTCCTCTCCCACATCAAGGATTTATAACCACCTTCCCATCTTTTTCTTCTGTCAGTGCTTTTGTGTATCTGTTTTTGTTCTGATATTATATGAATCTCATATTGGGGTCCATTTTGTCAGGGTTCTTTTATTTTTTTGTCATTTACTTTTGTTGGTCTTTTTGTTTGTCCGTGTTTGTTTGTATACCTTATAAATCTTACCTTTGGGGCCCATCTAGCTGGATATTTTTTTTTCCCTGTCTCTTTCTCTTTTTTTTCTTTTTTCTTTCTTTTTGATGGTGATTTCTGATTGCGCAGAAGTGTTCCAAGGTGCACCTTGCCTGGATCACGGTTGATATATTCAGCTTCACATCCCCTCAACCACCTCTCACTAAAATGACTATGAGGAGGAACAACCAACAGAGGAAAAATTCAGAGACTGTGCCCTCTTCGTCAGAGCTATTGGATATGGTCATAAACAGTATGTCAGAAAGCGAATGCAGGGTAACAATTATCCAGCCAATGGCTAGCTTGGAGAAAACCATTAGTGACAACATGGAATCGATTAGGGCAGAAGTGAAAGCTGCCTGGGAAGAAGTTAAAAATACTATCAATGAGATCCAATATAGTCTAAATACTCTAACAGCTAGGGTAACCAAGGCAGAAGATAGAATTAGTGATGTAGAGGACAAACTGATAGAGAAAAAGGATCAGGAGGAGGCCTGGAACAAACAGCTTAGAAGCCATGAAAACAGAATTAGGGAAATAAATGAGGCCTTGAAACCTTACAATGTCAGAATTATTGGGATCTTTGAGGGGGAGGAGAAAGAAAGAAGACTAGAAGATATAGTTGAACAAATTCTCCATGAAAATTTTCCCAATCTGGTGAATGGAACCAGCATTCCTGTCCTAGAGGCAGAAAGATCACCCCCCAAGATGAACGAATCTAGAAAGACCTCAAGGCACTTGATTGCAAGAATGATGTATCATAATTTTAGACAAGAACTTTTGAGAGCAGCTACAGGGAAGAGATTCCTTACATACAGAGGAAGATCCATCAGAATAACATCAGACCTGTCCACAGAAACTTGGCAATCCAGAAAGGGCTGGCAAGACATATTCAGGGCACTAAATGAGAAGAACATGCAGCCAAGAATACTTTATCCAACAAGGCTGACATTCAAAATGGATGGACAGATAAAGAGCTTCCAAGACTGGAAAGGTTTAAAAGAGTATGTTACCACCAAGTCAGTGCTACAAGAAATATTAAGGGGGGGGGTGGTTTCTATAAAAGAAGAAAGAACCCAAGAGTGTCATAGAACAGAAATTTACAGAGACAATGTATAGAAACAAGGACTTCACAGGCAACATGATGTCAATAAAAACTTATCTTTCAATAATCACTCTCAACGTGAATGGCCTAAATGCACCCATAAAAAGGCACAGGGTTACAGATTGGATAAAATGACAGGGCCCGTCCATATGTTGTCTACAAGAGACCCATTTTGAACCTAAGGATACATCCAGACTGAAAGTGAAGTGATGGAGAAGCATCTTTCATGCCAATGGTCCTCAAAAGAAAGCTGGGGTAGCAATTCTCATATCAGATAAATTAGATTTTAAACTAAAGACTGTAGTCAGAGATAAAGAAGGACACTACATCATTCTTAAAGGGTCTATCCACCAAGAAGATCTAACAATTATAAATATTTATGCCCCCAATATGGGAACAGCCAATTACATAAGACAGCTGTTAATCAAGATAAAAAGTCATATTGATATGAATACACTAATAGGGGATTTTAACACACCACTCTCAGTAATAGACAGATCACCCAAACAGAAAAACAATAAAGAAACAAGAGCATTGAATGACACATTGGGCCAGATGGACCTCATAGATATATACAGAACATTCCACTCTAAAACAACAGAATACTCGTTTTTCTCGAGTGCACAAGGAACTTTCTCCAGAATAGACAACATACTAGGTCAAAAATCAGGGCTCAACTGATACCAAAGATTGGGATTATTCCCTGAATATTCTCAGACCACAATGTTTTTTTTTTTTTTTAAAGATTTTATTTATCTATTTGACAGACAGAGATCACAAGTAGGCAGAGAGGCAGGCAGAGAGAGAGAGGAGGAAGCAGGCTCCCCGCTGAGCAGAGAGCCCCATGCGGGGCTTGATCCCAGGACCCTGAGATCATGACCTGAGCCAAAGGCAGAGGCTTAACCCACTGAGCCACCCAGGCGCCCCTCAGACCACAATGTTTTAAAACTGGAACTCAACCACAAGAAAAATTTGGAAGGCCTTCAGACACCTCGAAGCTAAAGACCACCCTGCTTAAGAATGTTTGGATTAACCAGGAAATCAAAGAAGAACTTAAACAATTCATGGAAACCAATGAGAATGAAGACACTTTGGTCCAAAACCTATGGAATACAATAAAGGTGGTCCTAAGGGGGAAATATATAGCCATCCAAGCCTCCCTCAAAAAAAATTGAAAAATCCGGAATACACCAGTTCTCTTTATACCTTAAGAAACTGGAGAAGCAACAACAAATTAATCCAGCCCCACACACAAGAAGGGAAATAATCAATATTAGAGCAGAGATCAATGAGATAGAAACTAGGGATACATTAGAACACATCAACAAAAGTAGAAGCTGTTTTTTTGAAAGAATCAATAAGATCGATAAACCATTAACCAAACTAATCCAAAAGAAAGAAAGAAGACCCAAATTAAGAAAATTATGACTGAAAAGGGAGAGATCAAGACTAATACCAAGGAAATAGAAATAATCATCAGAAATTATTATCAACAGTCATATGCCACTAAGTTAAGCAACCTAGATGAAATGGATGAATTCCTATAAACCTATAAACTTCCTATAAACCTATAAACCTTAAACTGAATCAGGAAGAAATTGACAACCCGAATAGACCAATATCTAGTAATGAGATTGAAGCAGTGATCAAAAACCTCCCAAAAAACAAGAGCCCAGGATGTGATGGATTCCCTGGAGAATTATACCAAATAGTCAAAGAAGAAATACCTATTCTCCTGAACTGTTTCAAAAGTTAGAAACAGAGGAAAACTTTGAGACTCTTCTTATGAAGCCAACATTACCCTGATTCCCAAACAGGCAATGACCCCACCAAAAAGGAGAATTTCAGACCAATATCCCTGATGAATATGGATGCTAAGTTTCTCAACAAGATCCTAGCTAATAGGTTCCAAAGAACATTAAAAAGATTATCCACCATGACCAGGAGGGATTTATCTCTGGGATGCAAGGATGGTTCAACATTCACAAATCAGTCAATGTGATGAACAAATCAATAAGAGAAGAGAGAAGAAGCACAGGGTCCTCTCAATTGATGTAGAAAAAGAATTTGACAAGATAACAGCATCCACTCCTGATTAAAACCCTTCAAAGTATAGGGATAGAGGGAACATTCCTCAAACTCATTAAATCTATCTATGAAAAACCCACAGCAAATATCATCCTCAATGGGGAAAAGCTGACAGCCTTCCCGCTGAGATCAGGAACATGACAAGGATGCCCACTCTCACCAGTGTTGTTCAACACAGTACTAGTAGTCCTAGCAATAGCAATCAGACAACAAAAAGAAATAAAATGTATTCAAATCAGCAAAGAAGAAGTCAAACTTTCTCTCTTTGCAGATGACATGATACAGAAAACCCAAACTACTAGAACTCATACAGAAATTCAGTCATGTGGCAGGCTATAAAATCAATGCACAGAAATCAGTTGCTTTCTTATACGCTAACAATGAAAAAATAGAAAGGGAAATTAGAGAATCAATTCCATTTACCATAGCACCAAGAACCATAGGATACCTGGGAATAAACCTAACCAAAGAGTTAAAGGATCTGTACTCAAGTGACTATAGAACACTCATGAAAGCAATAAAAGAAAACACAAAAAGATGGAAGACCATTCCATGCTCAAAGATTGGAAGAATAAATATTGTTAAAATGTCTATATTGCCTAGAGCAATCTATACTTTCAATGACATTCTCATCAAAATTCCACCGGCATTTTTCAAAGAGTTGGAGCAAACAATCCTAAAATTTGTATAGAATCAGAAGAGACCCCAAATTGCTTAGGAAATGTTAAAAAAGAAAAACAAAACTGGGGGAATCACGTTGCCTGATTTCAAGGATTACTACAAAGCTGTGATCACCAAGACAGCATGGTACTGGCACAAAATCAGACACATAGACCAGTGGAACAGAGTAGAGAGCCCAGATATGGACCCTCAACTCTATGGTCAAGTAATCTTTGACAAAGCAGGAAAAATATATATTGGAAAAAAGGCAGTCTCTTTAATAAATGGTGCTTGGAAAATTGGACAGTTATGTGTAGAAGAATGAACCTTGACCATTCTCTCACATGAAGATAAAATAGAAATGAATAAAAGACCTCAATGTGAGGCAGGAAACTATCAAAATCCTAGAGGAGAACATAGGCAGTAACCTCTTTGACATCGGCCACATCAGTTCTTTCAAGACATGTCCTCAAAAGCAAAGGAATCAAAAGTGAAAATGAACTTTTGGGACTTCATCAAGATCAAAAGTTTCGTTACAGCAAAGGAAACAGTCAACAAAACAAAGAGGCAACCCATGGAATGGGAGAAGATATTCACAAATGACACTGTAGACAAAGGGCTGATATCCAAGATCTATAAAGGACTCCTCCAACTCAACACACACAAAACAGATAATCAGGTCAAAAAAGGGGCAGAAGACACGAACAGACACTTTTCCAAAGAAGACATACAAATGGCTAACAGACACATGAAAAAATGTTCATTATCATTAGCGATCAGGGAGATTAAAATAAAAACCACATTGAGATACCACTTTACACCAGTTAGAATGGTCAAAATCAATATGGCAGGAAACAACAAGTGTTGGAGAGGATGTGGAGCAAGGGGAATCCTCTACACTGTGCAGTTTGTGCAAGTTTGTGCAGCCACTTTGGAAAACAGTATGGAGATTCCTTAAAAATTGGAAATAGAGCTACCTTATGACCCTGCAATTGCACTACTGGGTATTTACCCCAAAGATACAGATGTAATGAACAGAAGGGCTGCATGAACCTCAATGTTCATAGCAGCAGTGGCTACTGTTGCCAAACTGTAGAAAGAACCAAGATGCCCTTCAACAGATGAATGGATAAGGAAGATATGGTCCATATATACAATGGAGTAATATGCCTCCATCAGAAAGGATGAATGAATACCCAACTTTTGTATCAACATGGACGGGACTGGAAGAGATTATACTGAGTGAAATAAGTTGAGCAGAGAGCGTCAGTTATCATATGGCTTCACTTACTTGTGGAGCATAAGGAGTAACATGAAGGGCATTGGAAGATAGGAGAAGTAAGTTTGGGGAAATTGGAGGGGGAGACAAACCATGAGAGACTGTGGACTCTGAGAAACAAACTGAGAGTTTTGCAGGGGAGGGGGTGGAGGGTGAGGTGAGCCTGGTGGCGGGTATTGTGGAGGGCACGTATTGCATGGAGCACTGGGTTTGGGCATAAACAATGAATTTTGGAACGTTGAAAAAATTTTAAATTAAAAAAAATAAATCTATGAAGATAATCACATGACTTTCCTGCTCACCTCTATTAATTGGATGTATTTTATTAATGATTTTCTAATATTGAACTATTCTTTCATTCCATAATAAACCTCACATGGTTGTCTATTATATTTGTTAATATTCTATTTAAGATTTTTATATCTTTTCATAAATGAAAATAGTTTGTAG
The DNA here is from genome assembly GCA_003697995.1 of Taxidea taxus jeffersonii. Taxonomy (NCBI): domain Eukaryota; kingdom Metazoa; phylum Chordata; class Mammalia; order Carnivora; family Mustelidae; genus Taxidea; species Taxidea taxus. The sequence goes on along the minus strand of ML109447.1, from coordinate 41,787 downwards.
TTTTTTTTCCCCCTCTAAACATCAAGTTTAGAGAGGAATATTATAATTGCTTCACAAAACTAAGTCTGAAGTTTTCCTTTTCTATGTTCTAGAAATAATTAAGTAGCATTAGAATTATTGATTTTTTAGGATTTGGTAGAATTTCATTGTGAAACCATTTGGATCTAATGCTTTATTTGGTGGGAAATCTCTGAGCTACTTTATATTTCTTTGCTGGCATTAGCTATAAGTAAATTATCTATCTCTAGGAGGGTAAGTTTTGCTTATATTTTTAAAAAAAGTCATTTCATTTAGGTTTTTAAATTTATTTGCACAGATAATGCAAAATGATTCCTTATAATTTAAAATTTTCATCTTTTTGGTAGTTACTTCCTTCTCCCTATTATTTATTTCTGATTTGTTGTATTTATGCTCTCTTTCTCTTTTCTTAATTAGGTTAGGTAGTGTTTTGTCTGTTTTACTGAGTCTTTCAAAAAAACCAGATTTTAGATTTGTTATTTAGTTAGAGTCATTCTCAGTTTTTAACTCCTTAATTTATACTTTTATTATTAATGACTTCCTCTGCCCTACTTTGGTTTACTTTGTTATTGTGTTTTATTTTCTAATGTAATTTTTTTTAGAGAGAGAGAAAGAGTACATCTGAGCAGTGGAGGAGGGGAGGGGGGAGAGGGAGAGAGAATCATAAGCAGGCTACATGTCCATTGGGGAGTCTGCCTCTGGGCTCCATCTCATGACCCTGAGATCATGACCTGAGCTGAAATCTAGTGTGGGTTATTTAACTGATTGAGCCATCCAGGTGCCCCCCCCCCTTTTTTTTAAACAAGCATTTTGAGTTAGCTGCTGAATTAATTTTAATTTTTCTTTTTTTATTGAATTTGGTATATAGTAAGTTTTTTTAAAAAGATATTATTTATTTATTTGAGAGACCAAGAGTGAGAGCATGCATGTGTGAGAGGAGGAGGAAGAGAGGGAGAGGGATTAGCAGACTATGCATGTGCTGAGCACAGGGCCTGAGGCAGGGTCTGACTCCAGGATCCTGAACTATGAGTTGAGCTGAAATCAAGAGTCAGATGTTCAACCAAATGAACCACCCAAGCACCCCAATAATGCTGTAATTTTTTTCTCTGATAACTGCTTAAACTCCATTCCATAGATTCTGACATGGCTTTGGTCGCAGTTATGGTTAGAGTTAGGCTTAGAAAGATCAAATGAATGGATTTATGTTTTAGAATGATATTCTGACTTCAGTGGCAAGTCAGAGCTTTGGCAGGAAAACTGTAATAGTTCAAATAAGTGATAATGAGGACCTGAGGCAAGGCATTGGCAAAATTGCTGGAGAAGAAGAAATAGTTTTAATAATTTAGAGGTAGACTTGATAGGGTACAGTTACTAATTAGATGAGAGAAAGGGAAGAATAAAAAATAATTCTTAAATAATTTCAGTACTAATCCCAACGTTTGTGAGTTTTTCCATTTCTCCTGTACCAGCTGGCTTTTGTATAATACAACTCAGTTCTGACACTGTCAACCCAGAGATAATATCTGATTCCACAGATTAAGTGTTCAATCATACAAGACTGTTCCCATCCCCACTTCATTTTAGACACTAGTCTTAAGTCTAGGTTGATACCTGTGCTTCTGATGGACTTTGGATTGGAGGTTCCCACACACTTTCCTTGGGTTTAATTAATTTGCTAGAGCAGCTCCCAAAACTTAGAGAAAAATTTTACTTACTAGGTTACTGATTTATTATAAAAGAATACAACTCAGAAATAGCCAGTTGGAGGAGATGCATAGAGCAAGGTATGGGAAGTGTACAGAGCTTCTATGCCCACTGCAAGTGCACCACTCTCCCCAAATCTCCACATGTTCACCAACCTGGAAGCTCTCTAAACCACATCCTTTTTGGTATTTATGGAGGTTTTATTACATGGGTATGACTGATTAAATCATTGGCAATTGGTGTTTAAGTCAAACTCTAGCCCCTCTACCCTCCCCAAAGGTCAGAGAGATCTGAAAGTTCCCCTCTAATCACATGATCGATTGTCCTGGCAACCTACCATCCGGAGGTGTAGTCCAAAAGTCACCTCATTAATATATCAAAAGACACTTTTGTTGCTGTCATCACTTAGGAAGTTCCAGGGATTTTTGCAGCACTGTGCCAGTAACACTAGACAAGGACCAAATATGTATTTCTTATTATAAACCACAAGGTAACATCTAATGATTCAGGATTTGAGGTCTTTTCTTCAAACTGGAAATTCAGGAGAAGCAGCAACACACGTTTGAGGGTTAAGAAGTAAGTGGTAGATGGGACGCCTGGGTGGCTCAGTTGGTTAAGCAGCTGCCTTCGGCTCAGGTCATGATCCCAGCGTCCTGGGATCGAGTCCCGCATCGGGCTCCTTGCTTGGCAGGGAGCCTGCTTCTCCCTCTGCCTCTGCCTGCCTGTGCTCGCTCTCTCTCTCTCTCTCTAACTAATAAATAAATAAAATCTTAAAAAAATTTAATAAAAAAAAGAAGTAAGGGGTAGAAATGGTAAGTTTGGTTTAAAGCATGCTGAATTTGCAATATCTGTGGGACATCTAAGTGAGAATATTGAGTTGGAAACCTTATTCTAGAGCCTACGAGATAGGTGTGAACTGGATGTGTGCATGCTTATGAGAACTTTCGAGTCTATTGATGGTGAGAAGGCCATGGTTGGAAACAAGGCTTCCAGCCTAACTGCTATTTTTGTTGTTATTGTTATTGAAGTATAATTAACCTATACTACTATATTTGCTTCAGGTATACAATGTAATGACTCAACAATTTTATACATTTCTCAGTGTTCATCGAATAAGTGTACCTTTAATCCTTTTATCTATTTCACCCATCCACCTACTTACCTCCCCTCTAGCACCACCAGCTTGTTCTCTGGATTTAAAAGTCTCTCAGTTTGTCTTTTTATTTGGTTTGTTCATTTGTTTTGATTCTTAAATTCCACACATGAGTGAAATCATATGGTATTTGTCTTTCTCTGACCAACTTATTTTACTAGGTCCATCCATGTTGTTACAAATGGCAAGATCATATTCTTTTTGTGGCTGAATAATATTTCATTGTAAATATATATATACCACTTTGTCTTTATCCATTCATCTATCAGTGGACACTTGTTTGCTTCCAAATCTTGGCTATTGTAAATAATGCTGCAATAAACATAAGAGCACATGTATCTCTTTGAATTAATGTTTTCATTTTCTTTGGGTAAATAACCATAGTGGAACTACTGAATTATACGTTAATTCTATTTTTAAGTTTTTGAGACACTTCCATACTGTTTTCCACGGTGGCCACACCAGCTTGCATTCCTACCAAAAGTGCACAAGGGTTCCTTTTTTCTCCACATCCTCACTAACAATTGTTATTTTTTGTAGTTTTGATTTTAGGCATTCTGACACGTGTAAGGTGACATCTCATTTTGGTCTTAATTTACATTTCCCTAATGGTTAGTGATGTTGAGAGTCCTTTCATGTGTCTGCTGGCCATTTGGATGTCTTCTTTGGAAAAATGTATTCATATTCTCTGGCCATTTTTAAATTGGATTATTTGTTTCTTTAGTGCTGAGTAGTATAAGTTTTTATAAATTTCAGATATTAACCCCTTATCAGTTACATAATTTACAAAAATCTTCCCCCATTGAGTAGGTTGCCCTTTTGTTTTGTTGATGCTTTTCTTTGATGTGCAAGAACTTTTTATTTTGGTGTATTTCCAGTAATTTAATTTTACTTTTGTTTCCATTACCTTAGGAGACATATCTAGAAAAACGTTTCTGGGGTTGATATTAAAGAAATTACTGCCTATGTTTTTTTCTAGGAGTTCTGTGGTTTCAGTCTCACATTAGGTGTTTAGGCCACTTTGAGTTTATTTTTGTGTATGGTGTAAAAAAGTGATCCAGTTTCATTCTTTTGAGTATTATTGTCCACTTTTCTCAAGACCATTTGTCTTTTCCCATTGTGTCTTCTTGTCTCCCTTGTCGTAGATTAATTGACCATACAAATGTGGGTTTATTTCAGGGGTTTCTATTCTGTTGTATCAATATATGTGTCTGTTTTTTGTGCTAGTACCATACTGTTTTGACTACTACAGCTTTGTAGTATGTCTTGAAATTTGGGGTTGTGTTACCTTCAGCTTTGTTCTTCTTTCTCAAGATTTCTTTGGCAATTGGGTCTTTTGTGGTTCCATACAAATTTTAGTATTATTTATTCTAGTTCTTTGACAAATGTTGATGATATTTTGATAGAGATTAAATTATATAGATTGCTTTAGGTAGAAGGGACATTTTAACAATATTGGTTCTTCCAGTACATGAGCATGCACTGTCTTTCCATTTCTTTGTGTTTTTTTTCAATTTCTTACATCAGCATTTGATAGTTTTTGGAATATAGGTCTTTCACCTCCTTGGTTAAGTTTATTCTGAGGTATTTTTTTGGGTGCAGTTGTAAATGAGATTATTTTCTTCATTTTTCTTTCTTCTATTTCATTATTAGTGTACATAAATGCAACAGATTTCTGTACACATATTCTGTATCCTGGAACTTTACTGAATTCATTTGTCAGTTCTACTATTTTTTTTTTTTTTTTGGTGGAGTTTTTAGAATTTTTAGTGTATGGTATCATGTCATCTGCACATAGTGAAAGTTTGACTTCTTCCTTGCCAATTTGGATGCCTTTTGTTTCTTTTTTTTTTTTTTTTGCCTTTTATTTCTTTTTGTTGTCTGATTGCTGTGGCTAGGACTTCTAGTATTATGTTGAATAAAAGTGATGAGAGTGGATATACTTGGCTTATTCATGATCCTAGAGGAAAAGCTCTCAGTTTTTTACCATTGAGTATGATTTTAGGTGTGAGTTTTTCATATATGGCCCATATTATGTTGAGTTATGTTCCCGCTAAACCTACTTTGTTGAGTTTTGATTGTAGGTAGATATTATACTTTGTCAAATTTTTTTGCATCTGTTGAGGTGATCATATGATTTTTACCCTTTTGCTTGTTATGTGATATACCATGTTGATTGATTTGCATATGTTGAACCATCCTTGTGTCCCTGGAATAAATCCCGCTTGATCATGGTGAATGATATTTCAAATGTATTGTTGGATTTGGTTTCTAATATTTTGTTGAGGATTTTTGCATTTATGTTCAGAGATATTGCCCTGTAGTTTTCTTTTTTGTAGTGCCTTTATCTGGCTGGGTATCAGGATGATGCTGGCCTCATAGAATGAATTTGGAAGAGTCCCTTCCTTTTTTATTTTTTGGAATAGTTTGGGAAGAATAGATATTGACTCTTTTTTAAATGTTTGGTAAAATTTTGCTGTGAAGCCATCTGCTCCTAGACTTTTTTTTTTTTTTTTCTAATTCAGTTTCATTGCTTTTAATCTGTCTGTTGAAATTTTCAATTTCTTCCTGATTCAGTTTTGGAAGGTTATATGTTTCTAGGAATGGATACATTTTTTCTAGGTTGTCTAATTTGATGGCATATAATTTTCATAATATATTCTTTCTTTCTTTCTTTTTTTCTTTCTTTGATGAAATATTTATTTTAAACAATATTACATTATTACTGTTGGACAGGCTCCCCCCTTCCTTCAGACCTGGCACCAGGAGAAATAATCAAGTCTGTATGCTTCTATAGACAACAACCTGACAACAGTGTTTGATGTGATACTTTCTTCTGGGCATCTCAGGAAAAGGTGTTGCACATATCAGAATGTTTTTTGTTGTTTGTTTTGTTTTTGATGTTATTACCTGAGTTAGTTTTATTTTATTTTTTATTATGTTCAATTAGCCAACATATACTACATCATTGGTTTTTGATGTAGTGTTCATTGAACATTATTACAACATCATTAGTTGTGTATAACACCTAGTGTAATATACTCTTATAATCCTTTATATTTCTGTGGTGTCAGTTGTTATTTCTCTTCCTTCATTTCTGATTTTGTTTGTTTGAGTCCTCTCTCTCTTTTTTTTTTTTTTTTTTTTTTGATTAGTCCAGTTGATCAGTGTTGCTGATCTTTTTAAAGAACCAGCTCCTGGTTTCATTGATTTGTTCTCTTGTTTGCTAAGTCTCTTTCATTTATTTCTGCTCTAATGTTTAGTACTTCCTTCCCTCTACTGGCTTTAGGCTTTGTTCTTCCTTTTCTAGCTCCTCTAGGTATAAGATTAGGTTGTTTATTTGAGCTTTTCCTAGCTTCTTGAAGTAGATATGTATTGCTATAATCTTTCCTTCTAGAATAGCTGTTACTACATCCCAAAGATTTTTGGCCATTGTGTTTTCATTTTCATTTGTCTCCATGTATTTTTTGACTTACTCTTTGATTTCTTTGTTAACCCATTCATTATTTAGTAGCATGTTGTTTACCTTCTATGTATTTGTGTTCTTTCTAGATTTCTTTCTTGTGATCAGTCTCTAGTTTTATACCATTGTCATAAGAAAAGTTGCATGGTATGATTCTAATCTTTGTATTTATTGACACTTGTTTTGTGGCCTAACATGTGATCTATTCCAGATGGTGTTTCATGTGCACTTGGAAAGAATGTGTATTCTACTGGTTTTGGATGGAATGTTTTGAATATATGTTATGTACATCATTTAAAGTCACTGTTTCCGGGGCACCTGGGTGGCTCAGTGGCTTAAGCCTCTGCCTTCTGCTCCAGTCATGATCCCAGGGTCCTGGGATCGACCCCTGCATCGGGCTTTCTGCTCGGCAGGGAGCCTGCTTCCTCCTCCTCTCTCTCTCTGCTGCCTCTCTGCCTACGTGTGATCTCTCTGTCAAATAAATAAATAAAATCTTAAAAAAAAAAAATAAAGTCACTGTTTCCTTGTTGCTTTTTCTATCTGGAAGATCTATCCATTTTTTTTTTTTTTAAAGATTTCATTTATTTACTTGACAGAGGGAGAGAGAACATGTAGGCAGAATGGCAGACAGATGTAGAGGGAGGAGCAGGCTTCCTGCTGACCAGAGAGCCCATTGCAGGGCTGGGTCCTAGGACCCTGGGATCATGACCTGAGATGAAGGTAGATGTTTAACTGACCAAACCACCCTGGTGCCCTGAGGAAGATCTAGCCATTGATGTTAAATTGGGTGTTAAATTGGGTTAAATTTCTTCTTTATGTTTGTTGATATTTGCCTTATATATTTGGGTGCTCCCAGGTTGTATGCATAAGTATTTATACTTGTTATATCCTCTTGTTGGATTGTTCCCTTTATCATTATGTAAGTTTCCTTTTTTGCCTCTGTGGTGTCTTTGTTTTAAAGTCTATTTTGTCTGATAAATGTATTGCTACCCAGCTTTCTTTCTTTGCTTCTGTTTGAAGAGTAAGTGTTTTTCCATCCTTTCACTTTCAATTTGCCTAGGTCTTTAGGTCTGAAGGTTGCTTTTTTTTAATCCATTCAGTCGTTCTGTATTTTTTGATTGGAGCATTTAGTCCATTTACATTCAAAGGAATTAATGATAGGTATGTATTTATTGCTAATCCATTATTTGGTTTGCAGTTGTTTTTATAGTTTTCTATTCTGTTATTCTTCTTTTGCTCTTTGTGATTTGATTGCTCTCTCTGGGGATATGTTTGTATTCCTTTCTCTGTATTTTTTGTTTATCCATTATAGGTTTTTGGTTTGTGGTTATCATTAGGTCCACATATAACATCTTATGCATATGTCATTCTATATTAAGTTGATGGTTACTTGAGTTTGAACTTGCCCTGAAAGCACTAAATTTCACTTCCCTTTTCCCATATTTTATGTATATGATGTCATTACATCTTTTTATGTCATGAATCCCTTTAGTGATTTTTGTAGCTATAATTCACTTGATTACTTTTGTGCTTTAACCTCTATTTTGGTTTTATAAGGATTTTCCTCTCTACCCAAATAATTCACTTTAATGTTTCTTGTAAAGCTGGCTTGGTGGTGATGATCTCCTTTAACTTTTATTTGTCTGGGAAACTCTTTCTCTCTCCTTATATTCTGAGTGATAACTTTTCCGAGTATTTTTGATTGTAGAATTTTTTTCTTTCAGTACTTTGAATATATCGTGTTACTTCTTTCCGGCCTACAGTGTTTCTGCTGAAAAATCAGCTAGTAATCTTATGGGATTTCCCTTGTATGTGACTGTTTTCTCATGCTTCTTTTAAAATTCTCTCTTTATCACTACTTTGTCCCATTTTATTAGGTGTCTTAGTGTGGACGTCCTTGGGTTAATTTTTATAAGGGCTCTCTCTGCTGTCTGAATCTGGATGTCTGTTTTCTTCCCCAGATTAGGAGCTCTTATTCCTTCAAATAAATTATCTGCCACCTTTTCTCTTTCTTTACCTTCTGGGATCCATATAATGTGAATTGTATTAAACTTGATGATGTCACTGAGTTCACTTAACCTATTCTCATTTTATTCCTTTTTTATTATTTTTTTCTTTTTTCTGTCTTCCAGGTTGCTTATTTGTTCCTCTGTCTCCTCTAATCTGCTATTGATTTTAGTGTATTTTTAAATTTTACCTACTGAATTCTTTATCCCTGTTTTTAATATATATATTAAATATTTGTATATATTTATATAATATATATTTATACACACTTAGTATACATATTTAATATATCTATTTAAGTATATATATCCCCTCCTTTATTGAAAACCTCATGGAAATCCTCTACTCTTTTCTCAATTCCAGTGAGTGTCTTTATGACCATTACTTCAAATTCTTTATCAAGCATATTGCTTATCTTTGTTTCATTTAGCTCTCTTGCTGTGGTTTTGTCCCAGTCTTTCATTTGGGACATAATCCGTTGTCTTTTTGTCTACCTTTCTGTGTTTGTTTCTATGTATTAGGAAAGTTAGCTAAGTCTTCTGGTCCTGAAAGTGTGGCCTTATTAAAACTGGTTGTGTGGTGGCCTGTAGCATAATGTTCTCTGTTCACTAGAAGCAGGAGCTTTAAGAGTGTCTCCTATGTGGGTCATATGTGCCCTATTGTAGTTGAGCCGTGTTTGACTTTAGTCAGTTGCAGTGGCCCACTTTGCCTGTTGTGTATGCACTGGGTAGGGTTTGGTCCCTGTGCTGTTAAGTGGCCAATCTAGGACCATGTGGGCTTATAGTTGGATGGTATCAACAGTCAGGCAAGACATGTGCCCTCAGCCCATCTGTCTGTGGCTGTGGTGGGACATTTTCCCAGCTCTCCCTGCCTTTTCCTCTGAGGGGCTTTTGTAGGTGGGTGAGGCCTACAGTTAGACAAGGTATTTTTCAAAGTTAGATGTTGTGGGGATTCATCTTCCCAGTGCAAGTACCCTGTGCTTGGGTGCCTGGTGTAGTATCTGAGACTCTTGCTTCTCTGTGTTTATGGTATCCCTCCCAGTTGTTGTTAGCCTCATTAGTGGTCTAAAGTTTCCTAACTGTGTCTCTGCCCCTTACTACCCTTTACACAGTAGCCCCCTCCCTAGATTAATTGTGGAAATTTTGTTCTGCCAGTCTTCAGGTCATTTTCTGAGTTAGTTGCACTGATGTATCTGTTATCTCAATATGTCCATCAGATGAGCTAAGCTCAGGACTCTCTTACTTTGGCATCATCCCACAAGTCCCAACTGCTTATTTTTCCTGCAAAATGTGACCCCCATCAGGGTCATAGGCCCTGAGAACACAAAGATAAATGCCATCATCCTTTTATCTTTTGAGAGAGGATGATCCATTCAGTATCCAAGATACTAACTAAATTACAAAATGTAAACAGATTTCAATTGATAGAAACTCAGAGGAAGCTCCTGAATAAATGCTAGTTTTCTTGATGAATTAGCTTGGTAGGTTAAAAAGGAAGAGTAAATAGGATTTAGGCTCAGATTCTTCTGGGTTAGTAGTGCTGTGTTGTAACACTCAAATACATAGCTTGAAGAAGTGTATCACTAAAAGAGAATGTCATTTGGGGACTGAGAACATTTGGGAGGAGTGAGCAAGGGTGGTAAGTGAGCATTTAATGTGTCCTTTGTTATTTGAAGTTTTCGTTGGACAAATTTTGATTTGGGATTAAATTTCAAAAGAGATGATTGGCCAGTCGGTGACCAGTCCATGAACCACCTCTTTTGATGCCACAAAGCCCAAGGGATGGCGACACAATGAGGCAGCATAATGCTGTAGCATTGCTCCCATGCCTTGGAGTGAGGGAGGTCTGGAAGGCATACTTTTTACTGGTGCAAAATAGGGACATCTCTAAATATAAATGTTGGTGGTTGTTGTGGTGAATGTTCTCAAATTTTCTCCTTTCTTAGCATTTTTTATCTTGTTGCTCTTTTCTTTTTTCATCTGGTAGCCACAAGAAACTAATTTTCTCTGACTTTGGTCTTTTTGAATCTTTGGTCCATGATTTAACAAACACATTTGTGTGTTTACCATTCCATCATCTGTCTGATTTCATCTTCAGACTCACTGTACGAGGAGGAGTTATTAGTCTTACCTAATGTTTGAGAAAGCCAAACCATAGAAAGTTTTAATGAGTTGAATTAGCTCTCATGTCTAGTGAGTTCTAGAGCTGGAATCTGCATTCAGATCTTATGATTTGAAGATAGCATCCTTGGCTTGACTGCTTTAACCTTTATACATGGTGGAAGTAAAGGTGGAGAAGAACAAGATATAGTGGAAGGGAAACACTGTTCCAGCAAATGATTCTTGAAATGTCAGAAACTATCATTAGTTGTTTTTTTTTTTTTTCAGAAGATCAAAAATTGTGATATGATTTCTAGGGCATTTTTCATTAGGAAAGTCATATCACAATGCTCCTGTTATAGCATAAAAATCCCCAGTAGCTAAAAAAATAAAGGGATGCTCTTTGGGGTAGGTTCAGTGAATTCCTTTTAACTTTTTAATGTCTCCTTAAAGAGGCTATAGATAAAAGTGTGGAGGTGAGGGAACCATAAATCATGGACGTTGAAATACTGAAAGCTGTGAACATAAATGTTTCATTAAATACCAAGTGGTATCAAATTACACTGTGAAATTCCAAAGTGTAATATAAACCTTTAGTGTTAAGGCAAGAGGTCTTCAAGTGAACAAGAGTTAAAGGTGGTCAGCTTAGCTTCTATATTTTGAAGAGGGAGCAAAGCCTTATGACTGCTGCTGCTCACTGTCAGTCCAGAAACAGGAAGGGAATGGCTGTTTCATGCCAGTGAGTTGTTTGTCTTTTTTTCTACTTTATGCCTTTCTTTTTGTTCAGTATATATACATTATATACCTATTACATATATAGAGGACTTTGACATCAAAGATTCTGGTTCTGCAGCTTGGATAATATATAAGATTATACCGACCATAACATAGCAGGCACATGCCAGACACTTGACCCCTAAAAGGGAGTCACAGGCCATGGCATATTTAAACACAGTGAGAAGTTGAGTTAACAGCCAGCGTGCTCTTGAACAAATGTGCATTGTTGTTACAATTGAAACCACATGCTGAGTAATATAACATAGGTGCAACCTAACTGAGAATGTGTGGATAGTTGGAATCATGAATGTATTATTATTTTTTAAAATTTATATTATGTCTGTGAGTCTTGGGCACCCCTCACTCTGTTTTCTTAGTGGAAGTCAGCAACACAAGCTCAGCTGTATGACTGGATCTGGGTGCTGGAGGATCAGTTCCTCTCTAGCTGCTGGGACCATGGGAAGACTTCAGCTGCTACAAGAACCTAAGGACCTGATCTTTCTAAACAATGTCAGTCTGAACTTACATAAGGGGCTAAATCACAGACTGCTGAAGCAGACATCTGTGAATACAGAACTATCTCAGTGGCTGTTTATTACTTCATGGAATATTCAACCATAGATGGTTGTATGAATATTTACCAAACAAATGTTTCAAGCTTTATTTGGTTTGAAATAGCACATGTTTCTTTTTCTGAGGTCCAGTTTGTTAGCTCATTTTTTTTTGTTTATTGGCAGCCTTAATTAAGACAGGTTAGAGATGTTGAATTTTTTCTGCAGGCAGATGAAAATGATGAAATAATTATTTATTTGTGTGTCCTTTGTGCAGTAACAGCTAGAGTGGTCTGGAAATCCCATTGGTAGTTTCTTTTTGCTTGTGTTCTTTATCTTTATTTGTAGCCAGACATGGAAAGCTTGAGGGAAAGGAGGAAGAGAGAAAGAACATAGGGTGTATCTTCTGTTCATTGGTAGCATTCCTCTCCTCTTGCAAGGAGTGTGGATCTATAGGAAGAGTGTAAACTCCACCATGACAAAGGAACGTAGATACCACGTGTTCTCATTTAGTATACTTTCTTCTCATATATTTCTACTTTCTCTAGATAAAAGGAAAGGCTAAAGTTAAATAATAGGTCTCTCTGGTGTGTAAGTCCTCTGACTTGATTTCATACCCACAGCCCATTTTACCACAGATAATATTTATAGTTCATTTAAAATTTTTCTATCAGGGCCTTTTCATGCTTTATAAGTGTTCATTGATTTATTCATTCATTATATACTTAAGGACCTATTTTCTACATTAAAGTGCTATTTTTTTTTTTTTTTTGGAGGAGAGGAGATAAAGAA